>KV000906.1:21109-44900 GCA_001598015.1 Dorcoceras hygrometricum | reverse complement strand
ATCCACTCGACAAATGGTAACCACTTGGAAAGTTCGAACGAGGGTAGTTCGATAGATCCCCAGGTCACTATCCATCTGCATGCTCAGAACATCACAATGTTCCCTACCAATGAAACATGGTACTTCACATCGCTGATTGCTAGTCTCAAGCTCGGGCGGCCTTATCCTCATTTTTACGGTCCAATCGACTAGGAACGAGTCCAGAATACACAGTGACTATTAGATGTGTTTCATGATAGCCATCATATCCACTATCACATCTAACATACACTATGGTGCATTCTAGGTCTTTATCCAACACAATTGTTAACATTATAACATAATGAAAATAAAGAACGCCATAAAAGAAATGCGAATTTCATAAATAAAGATCGTTATACAAAGAGTCAATAAAACCCACACGCCACAAGTTGGCTAGTTGGGCATCTACTCTAACAAATCAAAATGCTGCGTTCCAACTAATTTAGACGGCGTTGTATAGCCCAAAGGCTGGATTCCTTACAAACCAAAAGCTGGTACCAGACGTCGCGTTCCAATTAAATCAAACGGCGTCGTATAACCCCAGCGTCTGGATTCCTTAGCGTTAACCAAAACGACGTCGCACATCCTACGTCATCCAGTCACTAACTCTCGCGCAAAACAACCAGACGCAAGCTACAGGAAAGTTGACTGGCGTTGACGTCTGCTCTCAACGAAACAAACAACCAGACGACGCACACACGAACAAATCTCTCACTGCTGGTACCCAGAACGGCGTCGCACCAACTTAACTAAATGCTGTCGTTTCCCGATCGATACAAAACACGCTAAAACAACGTCTGATCAACAAAATGCGCTACCAGACTTCACCTAAACGACGACGTTTAGATATCTTGCGCCACAAAATACGCGCTATGACTGGATTTAGCTACCGACCAGCTTTCACCACAAAACCAGATCTCACAAAACAGATCTCAAGCTCAAAAATACCAAAATTTCCAGAATTGCTTTAACACCGATTAATCCAACAATTAATCTCATTATTGATTTCCAGGTCTCACATGTCAGTCCTTGTGCTCAACTCAGAGTTAAACCACGCAAACAATAGCGGAAGCAATAAAATAGGGGTTAAAATTTTCTCTTTGGCCTGACGGAAAGATAACATAATTTAAAATACTGCAATACTGAAAATATCCCAGTTTAATAAAAAGGCTAAAAGCCACAGTACAACATGTATCAAATACAAGGACCACAGTACACAACTGGATACAACAAAGCACAGGGCATCCCCGGCTATCAGTACTGATACATATATGATACTATACTAACTGGGACACTTTAACGACCTCCTGGGGCACCTCCAGCTGGGTCAACACCACGATCAGTTGAATAACCTGGGAAACCTGAACAACAAATAGGCAGACAAACAAATCCAGCCGCAGAGGGACATGGGGTCAAACCTCAGTACGGAGAGCAACATAAAACAGCTAATGGAAAGCAACAAGTTATATGCAAATTCTATGCATGAGAACAAGGCTACAACCGAAAGCAGGGAGCCATAGGATCTCAACATCTGCTCAACAAATGAATCATATCAACTGAACGACAGTGGCCACGGGGTGTGTGAATATATGGAAGCTACCCACTCGTCTCAACACACGGCACCAGATGCAAAACACAGCTCAACCTGTTGTTGCCCAACTCATGAGGTGTTGGAGTTACCCACTCCGCTCATAATGGCTAACAGATCCCAGCAGGGAGATGATGGTGACGAGAGTTACCCGCTCGGCCTCTAAAACAGGCATCCTGGTACACACAGATCAATACAACAAGGCACAAAAGGCACGGCTACAACAGATCGGAGCTCAATATGATAAATGCGTGTATGCAACAGATAAAATGTCCAACACAGAACATATGCAACGAAGCAAAGCATACACAGCAGCAAGCATAATCACCCATGCTCAATCCAAAGCTGTAAATCAAGCTCACATCCGTACCTCAAGTCTTCTGAGCTATAATTACAAAAAACGCAGTCCCGAGCAACACAGATCTCACACCTGCTAAGCCAAACACAGATACTAACTCAAGGACAGAAGCACAGAAACTACGAATTTGGAGCTACGAGATCAACCAAATCTGTCCTACCCTTCTTACACAACCGAAGGCTCTAAACAAAGCACAAGGTAGGATCTTTAACACTTACCCAACAAGCTACCTCAACGGCAGACGAAATCCGATGCTTATGCTAACAGACTAGAGAAGGGAGATGTCTTCGCACACCTCACCAGCTTCATGCAACCATCCAAAAGCAGCACCAAACGAAGCATCTTAGCAAGAGGAGTCCAACGCTACCGCTCTTACTTCAGTCGGAGCTATCTACCGTCGACAATCGGAGAAGATAAGGTTTGGTGAACAGTAGCTAGGGTATCGTGATAGAGTTTGCTCACGGGAAATATTCTAAGTGTCGGGAAGCAATAATGGACAAAGGCGGTCAAATTTCTCTTATATAAACTCAAATATGCTCATATCTGCTGAACAGATCCCACAGACAACTTAAGGTACAAAGCTGATTTCCACTCGGATCTGAATCTCACATTAGATATGACCTTACGCCACAACAGATCCTGACTTACTCAAACGACGTCGCTCAGGGTCCACTATCACATCTGGACACAATACCTCGCTACTCGAAACTGAATTGCTAACGCGACTGAAATCTGAAACACAAAATGGCGTCGCTCCTTAAACACTCAGATCCATGTCGAATCTGGAGACCAACACCTCAAATCTGCATCTCGCTCGCTAAACCAAAAAGATGTCGTTCCAACTAATCCAAACGACGTAGTTTAGCTACTCGCTACAGAAAACACGCTAGCATACTCACATATGCCTAGTGATAACAGATTCCATCATTACTGCTGAACGCGATCACTCAGCGATGGCCAACACTCACATCTGATCAGGTCCCGCTGAAAGTCTAAATTGATCCAAGACTAATTCCAGGACTTATACAAACCCGATAGCTTCGCCAAGAATACCAAATCAAAGCTAGATCATCCAGATTTGCTCGCTCAAATCTGAATATCATAAAATCCGATTAATTAACTCAATTAATCTTTCTTAACTTTTCGGGTCTCACAACAGAGTCCGAGCCAATTTTTGTTATACCGGTTGAGAGCCCCACCGTCCAGAGGAGACAAGCACCGAAAAGAAAATTGATCTTGCAAGAGTCTGATGATGAGCAAGATGTGGTGGAGACAGTTGAGGAGATTGGTGTGATTGCTGGAATGGAGACTATTGAGACGGAGAGCGGGATAGATGTTTCAGCTATCACTAATTATGATGATGTCATAAGTTTCAAGGTGTTATCCAATGAAGAAGGACCTCTGGTTGAGACGGAGAAGGAAGAGGAGAAGAAATATGAGGAAACTGAGAAGGAGAAGGATACTGAGAAGGAGGCTGATGATAAAGGGAAGAGAGTTGAGAAGGTTATTGACTCTGAAGACACAGAGCCCTTGAGCAAGGTTCTGGAGCTTACCGATACATCCATGTCTGATGAGTAGTCTATGTCAATTGATGATCTTTTGCAGCAGATTCCGGAATACATGATGCTTCCATCTGTTACGGCTGAAGAGCCGACAAAGATTCGGTTTGGACACGGAATAGAAAGAAAGGAAGTAAACTGGTACAAGGCCAGCCTTCCAAAGATCAACACTGCTGACAAGGGGAAGGAGCCCCTTGTGGAAGAAATAGAAGGGAATCCAGCTAAGGAAATGTTTACTTTGATTTGTGTTGATGTTGACTTTCTTGTACAGATTCGAGAAGCAGTTGTAGAGGAGATAGTTTCATTCTTTTATTCGTTCAGTCTTTGTAGCTTTTCAGCTTTGCAATCAGTTTCAGATTTGGCCATAAAGGAGGAACAGGTATTGAAACGGGCTGAAACGGATTATTTGCAGACAGCCGTTAGGAGGCGTATGTACATAACCGCTAAGTATAGAGAGATGCTACTCAGAAAATTTTTGGAAGCAAGGCACAATATTTTGAATCTGGCACGCCCACGTCCGCAATAGATCTACAAGTGTTGGATTTCCTTTCAGAGGCTCATAGCTTGTGGCTAACAAATCTGCTGGAGCAACTGAAGAAACACGGATTGGATTGGACACGGCCGTGTAGCTCAAAGTTGTTCAAAAGAGCTGATGTACAGAGTGAATGTATTCATTCCCGATTGTACAAGCTATTTCTCTCAAGAAGAAGCAGATACCGTAGAGGCCTTTTGTGGATTCTTTTTCCCCAATTTTCATATTCATTGAGCCAGTCCAACGATTCACTCACATATACTTTGAGAGAGCTGATTAGATTAGCTGAGTGAATCAAATCAAACGACTTCCATTGTAGTCTTTGGACAGAGACGTTAAACAAGTATAGTTGTCTTTCGCACTGAGACGTTAAAGAAGTGTGTGTAGTATTTCGCACTGAGACAGTAAAGAAGTCGCCTTTCTCACTGAGGCAGTAAAAAAGTGAGTGAGTCACACAGCTTGCTAGGAGTTCTTGCGGCTGAGGGTCGTAAGAGTGGGTTGCAGCGAGGGTCGTTGTAATCAAAGTCTTCTAGTGAATCCTTCCCGTTACGGAAGAAGGGGAGATGTAGGCGATTGAGCTCCGAACTTCCATAAACAAATCAGCATATTACTTTACTGCTTTCTGCATTTATTCATACGCATAGAATGTTTCTTGCAAACTGTTAAAACTGTTTAAAAAGGCCTTCGAATATCTAAGAGTGCAGTTTGAGTTATTTGCACATGATTTAAATTCATTACTCAATCTGTATCTCGGTGCACAAGTATTCAAGAACACTGAGCAATTGCAGCTCAAGTTAAATAACAAGATCGCTTTCACTTTCATCGAGCTGATTGGAACAACCAGCTGGAACCAAGCTCTTGCACTGCGTTGGTTCCACTATAGTGCGTTCCGGTTTGAGTTGCGTGCTGGTTTTTCAACTCTTATACTTTTAAATGCATTTAACTTACGGGGTTAATGTCAAGGCTCTGTGAGAGCCAACGTGAGCTATGGCAGAGCTTCACGAACAATCCATGTAAATCAATCCTAACAAAAGCTAGTTTAAAACATGTATGCGTGCAGATGCAGAAAGCTGTAAATGCAATAGGTAAAGAAAACAAACAAATTTGTTTATGGAAGTTCGGAGCTCATTCTCCTACATCTCCCCTTCTTCAACAACGGGAAGGATCCACTAGAAGACTGATTACAACGACCCTTGCTGCAACACACTCCTACGACCCGCAGCCGCAAGAACTCCTAGCCACACCACTGCACACCTGCCCGCAAGTTGCATGTGTCTAACTCACTTCTTTACTGCCTTAGTGAGAAAGGCGACACTTCTTTACTGTCTCAGTGCAAAAGAATGCATCTACTTGTTTAACGTCTCTGTACGAAATACAACTAGACTTGTTTAACGTCTCTATCCAAAGACTACATTGGAAGTATTTGATCTGATTCACTCAACTCAACAGTTTATCTCTCAGCTCTCATACATGAGTGAATGTGTGTGTGAGAAATATACAGTGTACGCTCACTCTCAAATGTATTCTCACACACTGGGAAGTGCTCCTCTCCGAGATGGTTTCTCAATGTCTTCCCTGGGTTATGCAGTAGACTTGATTATCTGGTTTTTTTTTTGCTTCTGCACATGCTGCACACCCCTACTTCATCTTCTGCTGCTCATCTTATATATATAGGCTCTGTGCAGATTTAATCCGTTGAACACAAATCATATAGCCGTTGTAAAGGCTTCTCAAAAGTTTTGTCATATTTGTACTTTATGTCCTTTGCATTTAATGTTTCTGCAGGCTTTGTAGACCTTTTTGAGCATATGCGCACTGTACAAATCTGTACCTGATGTGGACAACACAGAAAATCAATTTGAACTCTAATAAACTGTCTTCGCATAAGTTCAAGTTCAAATTGCTTTGCTCGTTGATCTGATAGATCCTGCTCTTGATCTCTACTCTTCTCTCTGTTATGTTCGTTGAGCTGGTTTGACCTTGACCAGCTTTCCTCTGTTTCTTCTTTGCTATGAGCTGGTCTGTCCACTGAGCTGGTTGCTGAACTCTGGGCTGGTCTCTACCAGCTGGTTGCTGAGCATGTTTGCACTGAGCTTGTTTCCCAGCTGGTTTCCTTCCCAGCTGGTATCTTCTTTCACAGAACCACTCTGCTATCTGGTTGTCCTTAGCTGGATCAGCTCGAACGTCCCCTCACTGTACCAGCTTAGTTGTCCTATGCTAGACCAGATTGGGCGTCCCCTTACTGTTCTAGCTTGGACTACTCCTAAATCTGCACTGCTATCTGCTCTCAATCAATCTGCTATCAGTGCTTTGATCCAGCTTGCTTCTGAGCTGCTACATTTCTCTTCATCCAGCTCGCTTCCGTTGCAGGTTCATAATCCGGCTGGGTATTTTTGCATGAGGTCGGTGCTACCCCCTCCGAAACGGTCCAACGAGCAAAACTCACTCTACGCAGTGAGCTAAGCCGCTTTTTGGCAAAATTCCTTCAATTAGGCCTCCAAAATTACGTTTTATTTTTCAGCTCAACCTGCGCACTTAAATTAAATCGTTAGTACAATAGTAACGGATTTTGTGTGAATCAAAACTTAGATTCTGATCAGTAAAAATAGATCCAACACTTTGTACAGCCAGAGATACAGTATATTTCTTCCGGTTCTAGTTCAGAGAGTTCAGTACCTATCATACCAAGATCTGCCAGTGCGATTCCATCCAATCCTTCTTCCAATGCTTCCCGTTTGTATTTTAAAGATGGAAGTCCTCAGCCCTCTCAGATTGCAATGCATACTGTTGTTCTTCACACAGATCTCACAGACTCTATTGCCCAGCTTCGGGCTTCTATCGATCAGATTAGACTTGAGCAGCTGTCGACTCTTGACAATTTAGACGAACTCAAGTATGCTCTTTTAGGAAAAATTACAGGTCTCGAGATGGGGTTTGCACAAGCTTGCTCTCACCAGGAGATGGTCTTTAGACCTGAACTAAAAAGATGTCCGAAAGGAAAAGCCTATTTTGTCGCAAGAACTGACTGCTTTCCGTTTGGAAGCTCAGGAGGGCCTCAATACTCTTCGTGCTCAATTGTCTGAAATCATTGTCTACATTAATAGAGGGCGTGATGACAAAAAGGGGGAAGAGAGTAGCAGAGGTCCGCCGCATGATGATCGAAGCAGACCTGGTAGTGGAAGTAGCAGACCTGGTGAAGGTGGCAGTAGAAGTGAACCACCTAAGAGAGGTGGAGGTTCAAACAGAGGAAGAGGGAACAGGAGTTCGGGGTGGAACCGATGGTTTTCTTGAGGATTTTTTCTTATTTCAGTTCTTGTACAAAACTCTTGTACTTAGCTGTTTTTTGATTGAGTATATATAGCAACGACTTCGAGCAATTTCTTTTGTATCTTTTTAAGTCGTAGGCTGCTAAGTTTTGTCATCACCAAAAAGGGGGAAATTGTTGAGAGAAAATTTATAAGTTTTGGTGATAATGAAAACAAGATAAGAACTGAATTTAAGATTCAGATCTGGACCTTTTAGTAATCGTGTTAAACAGGAAAAGAGTTTATCAGATCTGATTGTATAAAGGGAAGAAGTATATTCAGAGAGATTGGGAAGAGAGTATATAAAGGGGAAGAGAGTTTTTCAGATCAGATAAGAGCAACTCAGATCCGAGGGTATAAGATTCAGTACAGAGGCTTAGTTATCAGATTCGATCAGTTATAGAGACTCAGATTTGGACAGAATCTACTGAGAGTATTCAGAGGTTATATATCAGATTTCAGATCAGAAATTATCGTTAGAGAGTAAATGGGGAAGAAACGTAATGAGAAAGATCGTGAAGTTGATTTATTCGAATCAGTGTGAATCAGATTTGAGCTCAGAACCGAACAGTTTTCAGATTTCAGTTTCAGATCTTATCAGATATTTATTCCAGATGATTCAAAGATCAAGATTAAATCATATAAAGCATGTTGGACAATATGGATTGAAGAGAGATATGATCAGAGCTATTTGGAGTATATTATGCAGAACGCAGAGTTGGTGTATACGATGTTTATCCACTTTGGTATAAAAGCAACAAAGCTCTGACAACATCAGACAAACCTCTACTCAGCATTAATGGAGCAATTAATGCACGATACGGTGAAGATATTCAAATGAGGCTTGTGTCTACTGGCTCATTTTAATGACCGTTGAAGATGGATGTTATAAATAGCTGACGAGATTCAATAGAGGAGTGCTCGGTGATTTTACTCTCTTGCTTAGTCTCTCTCTGAGAAAAATTCTTTAAGTCATAAACTACTCAATATCCCAGTTCTCACTATCTCGAAGAACAATCTTTGAAGTTCTTAAACAGAAATAATCTTCGAGATTCCTTCTGGTTCAACTTAGACAAATATTCATACTTTTCAAAGAACCAGAAGTTGTTACAAACTCTGCGTGTTGTATCCATTGTAATATTCAAACAGAGTCCTTAAAGAACGTGCTACGTGAAGTAGTTCTAAAGGTCATTTGTTGTATTTAGCAGTGAAATCTGCGTTGTATTGTTGTGCTAGGAGTTCACCTTGAGTGAGACTCTAGTGATTGGGTGTTTACAGAAGCTGTATTCATCAAATCTTCTAGTGGAACCTTCCTGAAAAGGAAGAAGGGGAGACGTAGGATTTGAGATCCGAACTTTCAGAAACAAATTATTGACCCTTACTCTATTTACATTATCTGCATCGTTTTTTTTACTGTTCACTGTTTAATCGATTTATTTCCGCATATAGTTTTTTTTATCGAGAAAATAGATTTGGACTGAGAGCCTCAAATCTGGTCACTCAGATTTGAGTTAATCATAGGCTTGTAAAATCGTTTTTAAGGATTTGAAAAATAAAATCTAAGGAGTTCATTCAACCCCCCCCTCTGAACCCCTAGGCTATTTTCAATCCTAATTGATCCTACCACAGAGTTATACTCTCAAACCAACTCAGAGCTAGTGACACACACACGCAGATTGTTTCTATCAATTCTTTGTGTCACATAAACTTTCAAACTCACTCTGTAGTATCGCGTTTCTATGTAAATCATAAACAGAGCGTTGAATGCTAGAATAACAAACCAGCTTAGAGCTATATTATGTACTATAGAACGGATTGTGAGTCTGTGCCTTTTTCTATGTGTGCTAGGAGTTCTTGCAGCTGTTGACTGACGTATCGGGTTTGTACAAAGAGTTGTATAAATCAAATTTTGTAGTGGAAATCCTTCATGTTGAGGAAGAAGGGGAGAAATAGGAGATTAAACTCCGAACTTTCATAAACAAATTCTTGACCTTATCTTTTACATTTACGCACTTTATCTGTTCACTGTTGAATCGTGTTATTTTCGCATAAATATTTTTATTACACGAGACAACAGCTTATCACTGAGAATCCTCCAAACTGGTAACTCATCCTAGAGGTTAGCAACGAGCTATAAGATCTAGAAAACAGTTTTTCGACAAAAATTAGCAAAGGAGTTAATTCACACCCCTCTGAACTCCTGAGCCTTATTTTTTATCCTAACATCCTTTCTACCTTTTAAAAAGTAAACGATCGACTATTTATTTACTCAGTTTTATATTTAAAATAGTAACTAGTATCTTTCTCCATCTCATTCATTTTCTAATTACTTTACAATCCACTTATTTTAATATTACTTATTTTAGTTGACAAATAACAACTTTAAACCTATTTGTTTATAGGTACGTAGATATTTATAAGTGGTCAAATACTTTAATAAAAGCAATATATGTTTTAAAATTTAAACATAAGAAATTTTCTATGCACACTAAATGAAATCAGCTTATTAATTAATTTTATAATAAAAATATCCGTTCGAAAAATAAAAGTAGTTTGTCTCCTTTAAATAAAATGTCAAAATTATATTTGCTTACGCCTAACTGCCTATTTGCCACACTCTTGTTATAAATGGTACATTAATGTTAACAGCTAAATAGAGTTGTAATCTTCCTTATTTTAAACTAGTATACAAAATACATGTGCTATATGTGCATAAATATAAACATTATATATTATTGAAGTTTTATATTAAATTTAATAATAGTTTATGTTTATATGTTAAATAATGAGATAATGAATATGACAGTAAGATATCGAGAAAATGACATAGAAACTTTTTGAGTATTTTTATCTTATTGCACTTTAATTGATAAAATTTAAAGAATGATAAGAGTAAATTTAAACATTAAAACAATCAATATAGTTATATTAAGGTGTTTAGCAATTTTAAGATGGTATAAGATGCTGTCAATTTTATGGTAAATGAAACCTTTGCGTAATTATAGTTGCTTATTACTGTAAGATATAGCAACAAACAATTGTAGAAGCGTGTAAGTTTTTGCCAATTATGCCTGGACGTGGGTTCGAGCCTCGATAACTATGATATAATTTTTTTTAAGAAAAATGCAACCCGTCGGTCAGTACCGGGCCGAACCCGATGGATCCACGAGTCACGATTTCCATAAACCGTAACCAGTCCGTTAATAGAGGGGTCCAGTCCGAATTACGGATCAAACCCGTTGATCTCGTTAACCGAACCATTTACCATGGGTCGATTCCGATCCGGTTCAGGGTTCGACCCAGACTGTGGCCATATCTAATCACTATATTTTGTTAAAAGATTATGCAATATACAATAAACAAATAAAAAAACCCCAAAAACGGCGGCTAACAAAAATAAAACAAACTTTGTTAACCCACAGGCCACAGATCCTCTGCATGGAAAATTGTACTAAAAATAATGATAACGAAAACTGCAATATAGGTTTTTCCCTATTGGACCTGAATTCTCTGTATTTAGGTTACAGTTTTACCCGCTATTTTGTTATCTTCTCAATCATATTAGTTATTAATAGACCTGGCCACGGGCCGATTTCTTGTCGAAACCGGAGGGTTCGGGTTGACAAATCCCGAAACCACGGTTCATGGTTATGGGCCGGGTTTAGAACCTGGTGGGTCCAGGCCGATTACGGGCCCGGACCGTATTGTTTAAAAAAATCGAAAAAAATTAAAAATTTTCAAATTTTGAAAAATGAAATAATTATAAAATTGAAAGAATTGTATTCGAATAAAACAAATCTAAATATTAAAAAAATTGTATTTGAAATAATTAATATTTTCAAAATAATAATTCGTCGTTATATTATATTCCGATTTAAATTTCAAATCACCGCTGCCGAAGATCGAACGGATTTTATTATCAGATCTTTTGTTGACATGATCATTATAAAAGAATGAACTCTAAATTCTATTTTAAGGCCCCATTTCATCTTTGATTTAGCTCGATTGTCTTTTTTGTCGTCATCGTCAGACTATAATTTCTTCCATTAATCATTTTATATACTATACTGCTTTCGAGCTTTTTCCAGTCAAAGCAAACAGTAGCATCTTGTCGATCCACTACCATTAGTGACGAAAGGAAAGATTTTCTGTTGTCTCTATTCATTTATTAGGATAGAAAGGGAAAATAAATCAACTATCGTTCCCTCGATCCTCCCCACCTCCCTATTCAGAAGACCCGATATTGCTTTCTAGTCACCTCTCTTTGTTAGATTGGAATAAAGACAATTAAAACTACTATTAAGAATCGTATAACACGGCACATGCAAATTAGCGTCGAGATAATTATTAGCATGTATAACATGTATATGTTTTATATTAATTACTATTCTACAAAATCACAATAAAAAAATTGCTATTAGAATTTACATATCTATTATTCTAAACCATTTTATATATAAAATAAATGTATTGTGCTCGAAATTGTTCATTTATATATTTAAAATTTAAAAATATGTTCTATATAAACTATCAAAATGTATAGGATGTTCACTATTTTTTTATTTTTTTATTTTTGGTATTATAAGTTAATTAATTGTTTATATCATTGTTAAACTTCATATCCGGTTATAAACTTCTTATCTGTTAGTATCGAAAACACAGCTCGGGAGTTCAGAGAGGGGGGGTGGGGTGAATAAACTCCTTTGCTAATTTTTCACGAAAACTGTTTTAAAAAGATTTTACAGCAATAGCTAACCTTTAAGCTGAGTTACCAGCTTGGAGGATCTCGGTGTAAACTGTTGTCTCGTGTAAAAAAATATTTGTGCGAAAATAACACGATTCGATAGTGAAGAGGTTGAAAACATAAATTGAAACTGAATGCAGTAAATAAAAGGGTTCAGGATTTGTTTCTAGAAGTTCGAAATTTAAACTCCTACGTCTCCCCTTCTTCCTCAACAGGAAGGTTATCCACTAGATATTTGATTATTACAGCGCTTGTAACAACCCGGTCCGACAGCCAGCAGCTGCAAGAACTCCTACCACCCTTACAACAGAAACAGACTCGCTATCTGTTCTGGAATACAAATTACTTAAAAGAATAACAATTGGGATTTGATTTTGAAAATTTGAAATGTAAATAATTTCAAAAAATAAATATAATTGAATAACAATACAAAAGAATTTAAAATTATAATACAAAGTAAAGACGAATTAAATGGAGAAATTCATCTAATCACTAGTTAAATGGAGAAATGTTGCACTTTAATTGTTAAAATATTTGAAAAATGATAAGGATGAATGTAAATATTAATTAAAATAATCAATATAGTTATGTTTAGGTGTTTAAGCATTTTAAGATAGTACAAATTAATCAAATGTCCCAATTGTTGATAAATCAAACTTTTATAACTTATAAAAAAATTTATTAGGTCATGGATATGACAATAAGATATCGAGAAAATAATATGTGAAGGTTTTAAGTATGTTACTATATTATTGTACTTTAATTGTTAATTATTTGAAAGAATGGTTAAGGTAATGTAAATATTAATATAGTTATACTAAGATGTTTAGGATTTTAAGACGATACAAAATTATTCAAAACTCCTAATTTTATGATCAATGACACGTTATTTATAAATAAATATTGTGTATGTTGTTACAAGGGCTTAGTGTAGTGGAAAGTACTGTTCAATCTAATGCATTAGCTCTGGGTTCGATCCACCAACATTGCAGTATAATTTTTAGAAAGACGCGTGACCCATCGGGCCGGTGCTGGGTCGCTCCCGTGGAGCTGGTTCCGAGTTGAACCCGACGGGTCCACGGGTTTCTTAAATGGTAAACCGTAACCGACCCGTCGAAGGATGGTCCGGTCCGATTCACGGCTCAAAACTCGTTGATCCGGTTATTTAAGTTATTATATTATTGCATTTTAATTGTTAAATATTTAAAAAAAACGATAATGGTGAATGTAAATATTAATTAAAATAATCAATATAGTTATGTTAAGGTATTTAGACACTTTAAGATAATATAAATTAATGGAATACTCACAATTTAATGATAAACAAAACTTTTATAGTTTACAAAAAGTTATTAATGTATGATTACGATGTAATATATTGACAAATGAAATTAGAAGATTTTGAATAAGTTCTCATATTATTATACTTTATTTGTTTAATATTTGAAAGAATGATAGGATAAATATATATATTAATTAAAATAATCAATATACTTATATCAAAGTGTTTAAGCTTTTAAGATATTATAAATTAATAAAATTTGAACAATTTTATGATAAATGAAATATTTATATATGTTTAAAAATATTAGTCTTTGTATAGAAATAAGGACATAGTACAGTGGCGAAGAACTCTAGCCTCATGTATTCTGACCTGAGTTCGATTTCAGCAAGCGACATACTATTATTAAAAAAACCTTTGATCCATCGGGCCGGCTCCGAGTCGACGGGTCGTATATATGGTAAACCATAATCGGACCGTGAAGTGGACCGGTTGGTCCGGGTTACGGGTCGAATCTGTTGACCTGGTTAATTGGACCTTTGACCATGGGTCGGTTTGATTCGGTTTAGGGTTAAACCCGGCTCGTGTCCAGGCTTAGTTATTAACCACCTTTCGTATTCCCGCAATAAAATATTCAAATAATTTGGCCGCCTCAAATTCTCGCGAATATTTCAATACATCTCTCCACCGATCTCTCTTGTAAGAGCTTTAATTTCAATTCGATTACCTAATTTCTTGCGTTGTCTCTCATTATATGCTGTTTGGCAATTCGTTCATTGTTTCCGGCTGGTATCGTGTAAATGTCCGTAGATTCGATGTTTATGATTTCTCTGTTCTCGATTATTGGTGCGAGCTTTGACTGAAATGAAGCAGCGATGGCTGTTTGATCCTCCTTTTTCTTTTGTTTATTTTTTGTTCTCTCCCAGTTTTCCTGATATGCAGATTCTTTGCGAAATCGAATTGATATATCTTTGTCTGTTACTTTCCAACCAGGTGACAATCTAGTGTCACGGTGTCTTAGAATATGTTTCAGGATCACTTATCATGGATTCAACATAATGTTTGCGCTAATGTTGTGGCATGTCTTTTCTGTATCTTAGTCTATTTTGTGCTACGTGAGATTCGACTAGCTGTTTCTTTGAACATGGTCTTTTTGTTTGTTCATTGTTGGTTAAGAGTCGTATTCATCTTCTTTAATTTGTTACGCTTCGGGCTTCAGGTAGCCGGTGGTCTACTGGGATTGTTGTTAACTGGCACTGAATAGCTTATGGCTCATCCACAGCCTGCAAATGCTAGAAAAAGATCACTGCAAATTAACAAGACTACAAGAAGACCTCGTATACTGCTTGCCGCCTGTGGGAGTGTGGGAGCGCTGAAATTTGATATTATCTGCCGAGAGTTCTGTAAATGGGCAGAGATTAAAGCTGTTGCCACTAAGGCATCACTGAATTTCATGGACATGAAATCATTTCGCCGGGGTGTCCCTCTTTATGCTGATGAACGTGAGTGGTCCGATTGGAAGAAAGAAGGTGATAGTGTCCTACACATTGAGCTTCGTGAGTGGGCTGATATTATGGTCATCGCTCCTCTGTCTGCCAATACGCTTGCCAAGGTGAACAATTTAATTGCATATGCTTCTAATTAACTTATCACTTTGATATTTCAAATATTGTTAGTATATGATGCATAGGAAGCCCGATAATGTTTTAAAGTTTGTTGGTCATGGATCATGTTTGCTAGCACATTAGTTATTAGAAGGTCTCAAGTTGCGCTTTTCTGTAGCGGACTTCACATAATAAGGTGGTCGACTTGTCTGGAACATCGAGCCTAAGAGGAACTCTGTTCCTTATTGTGCACCATGTTTTAATGACTATGTGTTTGCAGAATGTGCTAGCAACCTGCACATTAAAATAAACTTTTTAAATCTAGTACAATTTGTTTATGAATGGCTCACTCTGTAAATAACTAGTGTTACCGCCTTTAATCAGGACATAATTTGTAATCCAGATGTGATTTCTACTTTGTTCCTTGGTGTAGATCGCTGGGGGGTTGTGTGACAACTTGTTGACTAGCATTGTACGGGCGTGGGACTATACTAAGCCCATCTTTGTGGCCCCATCAATGAACGCTTTCATGTGGAGCCTCAGTATTACGGAGGAACAGCTCAAGTCAATTGATGAGCTTGGAATTTCTTGCATCAGACCGAAGAATGGAGTAATGCCTGAAATTCATGATATAAACGACACTGTAAGACTCTTTCTAGGAACGCGAGAGTTCACTGACTAGCTAAGGTTCCAACAAAGATAATGCTACGAAAAGCATCCCTGCAGCACCAAGTTACTCATCTTCATCTGTAGCTAGAGATTGATCGTTATAGCCTCTCGAGTAGAACTGTTTTAGTGCCTGTATATGGTTCAGGCCATGACGTTATTTTCATTTCAGTGTAAGTAACATTCTCATCTTTTGAATGAGATTTACAGTGTGTGTGTGCGGAGAGTTCCTTCTTTTTAAGAAAAAACTAAGATGACCGCTTTGAGAAAAGAAATTGTATAATACAGGAATATCTGACGAGGCTACAGGGTTCACTCCACGAACTGGGGATGGCTGGTGAGGGTATTCATTTTGATGTGCACATAAATCTATTCTCACTCTTGATTATAGGGTGGAGCCATTTTTTTCTTTGCGATCCGCACCAGATTGTTGTAATTATGTATGTTTGGCTCAAACTTTCATGCCTTTTTTGTTTTTGTTTTGCTAAGAGCTTGAACGAATACAAATGACCGATGGGATTGAATAATATAAGCACATAATTTAGAGGGGTCGAATAATCTTTTCTTTAAAATTGTGTTTAAAAACTATTTTTACAAATCAGCTGAGTTATCGGCTGCTAGCAAAACTCAGTCTCTGTTCTTCTATTGAGCAATATATGGAAAAAGCTCAATCGAATAGTGAACAATTAGATGAATATGTGTGAATTGAAATCAGATAAATAGAGAGATTTGTTTATGAAAGTTCGAAGTAATGTTTCTATGTTTTTTCTTCTCTTGAAAGTATTTTTACTCACTTTGAATAAGATACAAAGTATCCTAAAATAGTCAATTAAACAACATTATATCTGAACTTCTAGTATCTATTCGTATAACATTACAGATGTTATTATATACAAATGTGTTCTAGGCTATTATGAAAAACAATAAGAATGGTCATCTTTTAGCTCTGAATTGAAATGAATTACAAAAATTTAAACAAGGAGTAACAAGAAGATGATCTTTTGATGTGTTTAAGAGCTTCTTGATAGCTTGAACTTGTTCGTTTGTCTTTTGTATTGTCTGGTGTGCTCTGAAAGTAAAGGCTTGCTCCTTTTATAGTGTTTGGAATCAAACGTTAATAAATTTTACCAGTAAACTCAATCGATAGATTTTTGTATGATTGCTTTCAAATAATAAATGTGCATTTAATTCTTGTACATTGCTACATACTGCTTTTTTAAATGCACATCGTTTTTGCTCAAGACAGACAATTCTCGTATATTACCAACTCTGATATATTCTGATTGTATTCCAAAAAGCTGTTCAACAACTATAACAACTCTTCTTAGAAGTCAAAACCTCAAACTCAGTTCTAATCTGAATACTGAATGAAGCTCCAATCTGATCTGCTTTCTGATTTGTACTGAAGACTTCAAGCTGATCTGATCTGCATTTTTCATCTGATATGAGCTAAAAGTTCTGTTGGCTTGATGTGCTCTGAACTGGTCTAAGCTCTCATCTAAACTGAGTTGTCATTACTCAATTTAGCTCTGACTTGAACTGACTAATACACGCTGATGAGTTCAGCCTTGGGATGATAATATTTCCCGTGGATTTGGGGCTCCGTAGGGAAAACATGAATGTAGCAAGTTCGGAGAATTTTAAAATCCCCTAATCAAATGGGGATGGGTATGGAAGTAACACCTCCGTCCCGGTAATATATATAATACAAATAATAATATTATTATTTTTAATATATCTTTAGATGACAAAAAACTTTCAAAACCTAAATAATATTTATTAATAACACACACACACACACATATATATTCTGTTATTTAGTAACATATTATTAAGCAATAATATATATTATTTTATATATTAGAAATTAGATGTAATAATAATAGAAAATAGTGAATAATATATATATTATTTGATATATAGATGTGGGGACGGAGATCCCATTCCCGAACCAATCCCCACGGACATGGGGATGAAATCCTCGATTTATTTGGGGGCACTTTATAATGGCAAAAATGGTCGCACCCTACCCCATTCCCATCCTTAGTTTGGCCTGATCTAATCTCTTTCCATCTGAGCTTATGTTGACATCACCAGAATTTAGAATATATTTACAATTTCCATCTTTTTGGTGATGACAAAACTTAGAACAATAGACTTAAAAGATTTTATCTTTTTTACTCGAAGTCTATTACATAGTAAAGAGAACGTATAATGTACAATCATATCCTCAAAAGTCCGAACTGGTATACTGGCAACCGTTTCTCTTGCTAACTGCTTGAACTTGGATCTGATTCAAGTTTTTCTAACTGAGATCTACATCTCTATGATGATAAACCAATGAGCACGGATATCTGTTGTACAATACATCCATCAGAAATATAATATTATACTTCAGCTTATTCCAAGACTCTTTAACCATAAATTCTTTTCATCACTTCATCTGCTTACTACTTTCCCTTTTTTGGTATCACCTCTATTTTTTATGCAGTCCACAACAATAGCTGAGTGTGGCCACTTCATCAGTAAGTTCTTTTTACTGTCTCGAATTTCTTGAATTAGATCTAAGTAGTGAGTAATGAGTTCTCTGAACTGATTCCAGTAAAGCATCCATCTAACTTGAGATTGAATCTTTAATATGTGTACTGCTTGCAGACCGCTTACTGCTTCCTTCATTGACTCAACTACATCGGATAAGTGCTTAACATCTTGAATAGAGGAATTGGTTGGCCATCCAGGGTAATTGGAATATGAGGAACCACTGATAACTCTTTGTCCTCAGATGTAGCAAGAGGAGAATCTCGATATTGTTCAGATTCTATAGAAATTTGAGCTGCTATGGCAGCTGCACCAGAAAAGTCAATAGATTGTATAGTGATGTAGCCGAAATATCTCAACCGACGAGCTAACACCACCACGTCGGGAGCTCGGGAGCGTCGGGCACTGGCAGGCGGAAGATGCTTCTTCTTGATGTCTGCAACCACAAATCACAGGTCAGATGGCGCCGGAGGTGTGTCCGACGAAGCCCCTCCGATGCTTAAGTCAGGCAGAGTGCGAGAGCAAAAGCGAGAGAAAATATATGCTGTGAGAGCAAGTGAGTGCGAGAATTAATGTGTCCCTGTAATGAGAACCATACCTGGTATTTATAGAGGGGAAATGACGGTGGGAAGAAAATATCTCGGTGAATATTCTCCACAATCCTCGGGATCCTCTTGCCTAAATAAGGAAATGTGTATCGTCCCAGGATTATTCAAATAAGGAAAGACGTTATGGGTTGGACTCTTCATCGCGTCGTGACATTTTCCTCGAGAAACATTCCCGACCTGGCAATGAGGCCTCGGGCAAAACCTGATTTCGGAGCGAGTCTTCGGAAAACCTCCCGATCTTGGTAGCGTAGATCGGGTCTGGGGTGCCCTGCTCAGTCCTCGGGTCCCGTGGTGGTAACAGAGGGCATCAGGAGTATCCCCCACCGTGAGTCCTAGACGAAGAATTGAAGTATATGAGTATGTGTAATTGATGTCGGGACCCGAGTTGAAATCCACAATTCTGAAGAAACCATGATCCTCGTGGCGTTGCACTCCAACCATCGATAAAGAGACACGTGGACGGCTGGATGGAGGTCGGTTGTGTTTTCGGGAAAAAACCATAATCCGCGTGACGATGTTTCCCAGCCGTTGATAAGATTCGAGCGAACGGTCGAGATTGAGGGGACCTGACTATCGAGGTGACCGTTGGAGTTCCCGAGGTAATCTGGACCGTTGATGAGTGCGGATCGGACGGTCGTGGTTCACCCAGTTCTCCTATAAATACTTCGACGATCCCATTTCATTTCTCACTTTCGCTTCTCTCCGCACCGTTACTATGTCGAAATTTCCTCTCGCTCCCGAGCTCTCCTGACGTTGTCCCAACATCCGTCTATCAATCAAAGTTTTAACTCTTCTCAAAATGTATTCTTCCACTGAGAGCCCAGTTAGGAGTGTAGTTAATGTCGTAGATAGTAATCCTGAGAGCCCCGAGGTCAAGGGGCCCTGGCTCCCGGACCAGGCCGAGCTGGGGTCCAAGAGCACACCCTGGTACGAGGAGAAATCGTCGAACCTTAGGTCGTCGGACATTCCCTTCATCAAGGAGAACGGGGGAATGTTCGATAAGTTTGAGGTAGTTATCCCTTGCCTCGAGGAGAGGGCTCATCTTCCTCCCCGAGGTTTCCACACCTTCTATATCAACCAATTGGAGATGGGTCTCTGTTTTCCTCTCCCGAGATTCATCTCCGCTCTCTGCCACCATATTAAGATTAGTCCGAGCCAATTGGCCCCTAACTCTTATAGCTTTCTTTTGGCTCTGGTACGTCCTCATGCAATTGGTCCAGGTTAAAAGACTGGGACCGGGAAAATTCTACCTCTCCCAAAAGGGAGATCATGCCATCATAGGGAACCCGAGCTCACACAAGGGGTGGATGAGCCGGTTCTTCTATGTGAGAAGGGTCGGGAAGAAGAGAGACCCTTGGAGATGTGACATGTCCTGGAGGGACAACATGTATACCTTCACTCCCTCCACTCCCGAGCGGTCCCCCAACCTGGCCACCTTCCTTGCCGACGTGAGTACAATGTGCTTCCACGCTCCCGAGGTGATCAAGGAGGACATCCTATGCTTCTTCGGATTCAGTAGGAAGGGGGTTGAGCTGGTCGGGGACCTAGTTATCACCGCATCTTGCCTTAGTCGTGTCATCACCTATTCCCGGAGTCGTGTTATGCCCGAACTGGTATCTAACTTGTGTTTTCTTTTGTAGACGAGCGCATGGGCAAAACGGCGATGCTCAAGGCTTTGGAGGAGGCTGAGACGGGCTCCACTGGGGCAGCCGCGCCCCCGACGAAGGTGGAAAAGAAAAGGAAGGCCTCCGCCGAGAAGAAGGCTCGACACCAGAGGAAGAAGAAGGGGGCCTCCACCTCGGAGGCGCGACCTGCCCCTATCGTCGAGAAGAGTCGGGCATCGATGCCCCCGATCACGATGACCGAGGAGCGTCCCGACCTGACGCCTGTCATTACAATTCCTGAGGCCTCTTCCCCGGAGAGGGGGCCGACGAAGGAAGCGGGTCCTGGGCGAGTCCCTCCTCTCGCCTCACACGAGCCCAGCGAGAGGCGAGGGACCTCCGACGGCACTTCGAAGACACGGCCGAGCCACCCAGCTCGAGCGGCTGGCGGAGGTAGAAGCTGCTAGGGTCGAGGAGGAGAGGGCTGTCGAGGCGCAAAGGGCGGCATTGAAGACACAGGGGCTGAGGCTGGAGGCGGAGAGGGGAGGTCCTGATGGCCGAGAAGAAGGCTCTGGCCGCAGAGAAGGAGGCTCTCGAGGCCGAGAAGGTGGCGATGAGGTTGGATCTCGACGAGACAAAGTCTCGAGCTGAGGAAAAGATCGGGTGCCTGAGGAGCGAAGCCACCAACGCATGGGACCTCAGAAAGGAGGAATTCTTGAATTCATCTGAGTTCGACACCCCGTGTGCGAATAAATCTTTGGCTTACTTCAATATTGGCTTCGAAAGCTGTGTGGCTCAGTTCCGAGCCAACGGCTACTCTGAGGAGGAGCACCCGGATCCCATCCTTGACGTGAATAAGGCCTTGCAAGAGATGCCCGATGATGACGAAGAGGCTGAGGATGAGGCCGAGGAAGACGCCTCGGGAGACGAGGCCACTCCCCAGAGCTCTCCCCAACAATGATTGTATTTACATTTTGCTATGTACTGTAACCTTTGAAGTTCAATGAAATTCCACTTTGTCTCACTTCCTTTCTCCCGAGCTTTTAATTTATTAAGTCGATACTTAAGAACGAATCGGGGTAACCCGACCATATCATCGCGTAACATATAACATGGGCTAAACCGAACCAACCAAGAGTTGAATAATCATACATAATCGAACAAAGTAGCCCGAGCTCTCCTAATTGAATGAAAGCTACTAGGCGTTAGCATCTTTTAAGTCGTAATTGTCAAGGACAAAGCCCGAGCAGGGATGATGCTTGTCCACTCTAAATTACTTCACTGTAGGTTTGTTGCCCCAGCTGGTCGAGTCTTTCATGCTCGAGGGGAGTTGCCACCCGAGGAGGTGCCAGTGCTGAACTGGGCTTAAGTGCTCACGTAGAAGAGATACACGAGGAGGTGCCAGTGCGGAACTGGGCTTAAGTGCTCACTTAGAAGAGCTACGCGAGGAGGTGCCAGTACGGAACTGGGCTTAAGTGCTCACATAGAAGAGCTACATGAGGAGGTGCCAGTGCGGAACTGGGCTTAAGTGCTCACTTAGAAGAGCTACGCGAGGAGGTGCCAGTACGGAACTGGGCTTAAGTGCTCACATAGAAGAGCTACATGAGGAGGTGCCAGTGCGGAACTGGGCTTAAGTGCGGAGCTGGTCGGGCTTATGTGCTTAGGTGGGATTGCCACTCGAGGAGGTGCCAGTGCGGAATTGGGCTTAAGTGCTCACGTAGAAGGGCTATGCGAGGAGGTGCCAGTGCAGAACTGAGCTTAGGTGCCGAGCTGATCGGGCTTTTGTGCTCAGGTGGGTTTGCCACCCGAGGAGGTGCCAGTGCGGAACTGGGCTTAAGTGCTCATGTAGAAGAGCTACGCGAGGAGGTTCCAGTGCGTAACTGGACTTAAGTGCTCACGTAGAAGAGCTACGCGAGGAGGTGCCAGTGTGGAACTGGGCTTAGGTGACGATCTGATCGGGATTTTGTGCTCAGGTGGGGTTGCCACCCGAGAAGTCTGATAGTAGAAACCATGAGTTGAGGAAAAATATCTTTTATTTCATGAAGTAGCTTTTACAAACGATAACCGATCAAGATGTAGTATTTCAAAGATGAATAACGTTCCAAGGCCGACACCCTCTCTTCCCTTGTGCGTCCTCCAAATAATAAGCGGCGACTCCAGCTCTCCCGACCACTTTATAGGATCCTTCATATTTTGGATCCAACTTTCCTCTGTCTCCCTGATACGGTATCCTCCTCCAGACGAGATCTCCCAGCTCATATTTCTGAGACCGTACTCTCTTGTTATAAGCCTGCTCCATTCTCCTCTGATAGGCTGATAAGCGTACGGTGGCCAGAGCTCTTCTTTCAACGAGATGATCCAACTCGAGGCCTCTTATCTCCCCATTATCATCAGAATACTCCATGACCCGAAGGCTATCCTGTCCGATCTCAGCTGGCAAGAGTGCTTCAGTCACATATACCATACAGTAGGGCGTTTCGCCAGTAGCTGCTCGGGTCGTTGTCCGATAAGCCCAGAGTATGCTAGGTAGTTCTGTTGGCGCAGTGGCGGATCCGGATCCCGTTCCCGGGGGAGCAGCGGAAGTTTTAAAATTTTCCCCGGAAATGTTCAATACATAACAAATATAATGCAATAAAACATACATAGGATGTTTTAGAGCGTTACCTTGCTGGCGTCTAGGCGCCTGGTTCCGACCAGATTCACAGGGAATCTGACACTTCAATGGTAGGTGGCGGTAGATCTCTTAATCCGGTCCACGACTGGAAACAGGACTCCTTCATCGGTATGCACTAGAAGAGCTGACGAATTTGCCACGAACGGAATCTCCACGACAAGGTGATCGGAACAAGTCCGATCACGGCAAGCGGCGGCGGCGGCCTAGAGAGGCGTGGAGGAGAGGGGTGGGCGGCGCTTGGAGTCTAGGGTTTTGTGTTGTGTGGTATATGATACATCAACCCTAGGCCATGCATATGTAGACTAGTGATGGGCTTGGACCGGCCCAATGGGCCTGGGTCAGGCCCAGGTCCATATGAACATTCGGTTCATTTCCATCACCGTGACTTCATCATAACTCCGATCGACGATCTGATCGGACCGATCTACACAGTTTCCAAAACTGAGTATTATGATGCGAAAACAATTTTTCAGACCACCTAGTCCAAAATTGCAGTTTAGCCCTTCAACTTTGGGAAATAATCAAACTAGCCCAAACTTTAGGGAAATTGAAATTTGAGCCCCTGTCGACTTTTAGGAAGTCGCACTCCCTAAATACCTCCTCCTATGCTCAACACATTGAGCTCAATTTCCGTGCGGGAATCGTGAAGCCAGTACTTGTGTGACCCACAATGGTTCAGGGATACAGCTAGCCGTGGGCTCACAACCATTG
>KV000905.1:13688-50317 GCA_001598015.1 Dorcoceras hygrometricum | reverse complement strand
TGCTAATATTTAAATGGATTTGAAAAGCGCGCATTATTTCAGCTGCAAAAATAATATAGGTCAAATCTAAAAAAAACGCTCTTTAAATTTAAAAAAGAAAAGAAATAAAATAATTGGACTTGAATTCGCTATAATCCTTTAATAAACATCATGAAAATATTTTTCCCCAAATTCTAATCTAATCAAATAGATTTTCATAGTAGCCGTTACCGTGCTCGAGCGTCTTCCTTCGAAAATCTCCCCTCAAACCAAAATCCTGAATTCTAATTAATGAAAAGTGGCGGGTGTGGTGTGTTCTCTTTTATTATATACCCCGATATTTGTGGATTTCATGTTTTTTTGGTACGAATTGGTGATATCTTTCAAATTCGTCACGGATCTGAAAAGTGGCGCCTCAGGTGTGTTCTCTTTTATTATATACCCCGATATTTGTGGATTTCATGTTTTTTGGTACAAATTGGTATATCTTTCAAATTTTTCTCGTCACGAATTTTTCCATTTACCATTTGCTCTACATTTATCTTTCCATTTTTACTTTGCTCCCAATCTTGTTCATGTCAGAGGGAATCAAGCCTATGCAAAAGAGGACTTCTTAAAAGCCGAGGAGTGCTACACTTCTGGATTGAATTGTATTTCTCAAACTGAGGAATCTAGAAGCTGCCTTAGAGCTCTCATGTTGTGCTATAGCAATCGTGCTGCAACACGAATCTCACTTGGAAGAGTGAGGGAAGCACTAGAAGATTGTACTAAAGCCGCAACATTGGATCCCAGTTTCCTTAGGGTGCAAGTTCGAGAAGTGTGTTAATTGCTTTGCGTCCCATCCAGCTCCTTGCTTTATTGGGTGGTCACTCTCACCAGGGTTATATCATTTTTTAAAATTCTGGTATAAATACAATTTTTATTAGTCTCACGTGTTTATGGAAAATGAAAAGATTATAGTTAATGGAGCAAAACTAGAGATTTATTTCTTATATTTGGATTCATGGCCTGGGACAACCCCTCCCTTTGATTTTAGGGTCTAAGGATCATTATTGGTAGCTAGCTTTTCTGTTCCAACAAATTTTATGATGCAAAGTATTATTTGTAACTCTTCATGTCCAGAAGCCTTTTTTTCCTGTGTCTTCTACGAATCATCTTTGTTTGATAATTGAAAAGTGGCTGCAAGAAAATATAGCTCACAATCTCCATTAGTTATAGCCCTTACTTCACCTTCTACACAACTTCAAGCGACAACAACTTGCTTCTTGCTTCTCCAAGTCACAAGATTGCCTCAAAGAGATGTAAAGTAACCTTTAGATGTTTCACTTAGTTTCTGATTTGGGTACACTCGTCCTTATTTCTTTAAGAAGATCAAGAACATATTTCCTCGGTAAGAGTGTAATATTGAGAATCCTCTCCTCGATCTAACTTCCATGTTCAGGAAATAGCACCAGGGACCTTGTGAGTATACATACTTCTTTACTGATAAGGAAATTTTCAACCCAACCTTGTGGAGACTATTTAAACCGTAGAGGGATATATTCAATACATTCAGTTCCCCTTCATATGTTTCCAAAACCTGGTGGAACATCCATATATAAATCTTACTCAAGCTAACTAATGAGGAATATGCATTTTTAACATTTTTCTACAAATTACCAATTTTTTTTTTGCCAAAAATAAATGAGTCTCCAGAATTATATATATATATTGTCCTTCAGAAAGTATGTCAAAACATATTTCATATTGAGTGAAAAATCTTTCATATTTTTCCGGAGAACATGCAAAACATATTTGATATTGAGGATTTCGTAGATTGATTGGTGTTCTCTTAACAATTTTTATTTTTCAAAGTATCAATATTTCATTTGCCAAGAGTAAATGAGTTTTCCAGAAATTATATATATATGTATTGTCCTCCAGAAAATATATCAAAACATGTTTCAAATTGAATGATAAAAATTTTCATATTCCTTCGAGAATATGCAAAACATATTTGATATTGAGGATTTCGTAGATTGATTGGTGTTGTCATAACAATTTTTTTTCAAATTACCAGTATTTCTTTTGCCAAAAATAAATGAGTTTTTCAGCATTATATATATATTGCCCTTCAGAAAATGTCAAAACATATTTCATATTGAATTAAGAATTTTTATATTCCTTCGCAGAATAAAACATATTATATTGAGGATTTCGTAGATTGATTGGTGTTGTCATAACAATGTTTTGGAAAGACTTGAGACAGGTGAATGATTAAACGGATGAAAAGGAACTCAAGAACACTGCAGCATACCTTTCTTTCCACCGAAGATAAGTGGCTTTCCTCTTCCATATTTTTTTGGTTTCAAACAGTTGTAAAACAAAGTCTCCTCATAAAATTTGACGTGTAAACATGACTCCTGCAGAATAGTTGTTCTGTAACAGTTTCATCCCCATGGATTTTTTTTATGTTAGAGGAACTATTTTGCTTGACACATGCACAACAAATATAATAAGTAATTCATCCTATGTTAGAGAACTATTTTGCCTATAGGAATTTAATTATTTTGTTGCAAACAGTTCAAAAGCCAAGTCTCACAAACTTTGACAGTAGCATCAACTTCAGTATATGCTATGACATTATTTCCTGTTACCCTTACGGTCTCATTATCTAACCATTCCTACTACCTTTAGTGACAGTTATTTTGATGCCAAAGAAAAATGATGCTGTCAATGCTTTGTGGCTTCAACAAATGAACAATAATGATTTAACTTTTTTATGGTATTGATTACAGGAAATCATACATCGGCTCCAAGAGATTGTACTGGTACAGTTTAGGTAATTAAATCATAAAATTATATAGTTTTTGTTTATCATTACAGTCATCGGTACATCCAGAATAGTAAAATGATAGAAATTAGAATCCAATCGCTAAATATGAAATTTAATCTGCAGCATGGAATCATCAATTGGAGACTCGAGATAGGTGAATGATTAAATGGATGAAAAAACTCAAGAAGCAGCATACCTTTCTTTCAATTGAAGATAAGTGGCTTTCGTCTTCATTATTCTCTCTTTTTTTGTTTCAAACAGTTCTAAACACAGCCACATAAAATTTGACGTGACACTTGACTCCGGCAGAATAGTTCTACTAACAGTTTCATCCCCAAGGATTTTTTTATGTTAGAGGAAATATTCTGCTTGACAAAATTCTCACAAATATAATTATTAATTTATCCTAAACTCACATTAAGATATTTTTTTTTGTTGGAACACATTTTTATGATTAGTTTCTTTTTGCAGCATTTGCTTTTGAGGCAAACTTGACTTTTAAACTTGGATATATGTGGTCTTCTTGAAAGATAAGTTGTGTTCCTCTTCCTTATTATTTTTTGTATCAAGAAATCGTGGAGAAACAAAGTAAAATTTGACGTGAGAACTTGATTTTAGCAAAATAGTTCTTCCAACAGTTTCATCCCCAAGAGATTTTTTTCTGTTAGAGGAACTATTTTGTTTAACAAGATTCTCAACAAGTATAATTAGTAATTTGTCGTAAAAGTCACATTAACATATTTAAATTTTTTGGAACCTATCTTTATGATTTATTATTTGCATCATTGTGGTAGATTTGACTTTTAAATTGATGCATCAACCCTAGGGATTTTTTTATGTTAGAGGAACTATTTTGCTTGACACAAGCACAACAAATATAATCAGTAATTTGACAGTGGCATCAACTTCAGGATATGTCACACGATACTGATAACACTGATACACTGCATGCTGCTGTGACATTATTTCCTGTTGCACTGAATGTCTCATTTTCTAACAATTTCAGTACCTAGTGACAATTATTCTGATGCCACAGAAATATTTTTACATTCACATTATGGATAGTGTAGCCTAGTAAACTTGTTCTTATTTCGATAACTTAGTATTTCATTTGCCCGGTTGATATTTTTATTTTAGGTTATATCCTCATAAAAAAAATTTAGACTTAGAGGATGGTCATTTACACATACATTATGGATATTGTAACCTAGTGTACTTGTGGTTGTTCTAATAAATTCTAGACATTTTAGGCTTGTGTAATGGTTTAGAATGACTTAGAGGATGGTCTAATATCCATAACGTGTAAGTAAATATAAATGATTGTTTGTTACGATGTCGGCTAAATTTCCATAAGGGAAATGTAAATATTTATACATTTGGAAAGTCTAGGCTTGTGTAGTTGTCTTTAACTTTGTTTAGAAAGACTTAAGGGTTTGTCATTTATATTTACATTATTGATATTTTAGCCTAAGTTATTTTGATAACTAAGTTTTCCACTTGCTTGGTTGATTTTTTTCTTTTAGGTTGTAACCTCATAGCAATAAATCAGGTTCTTAAAATATATATACATTATGGACATTTTAGGCTTGCTAATTGAGTTTAGAATGATTTCGAGGAAAGTGATTATATACACATTATATTTTAGCCTAGTGTACTTGTGGTTATTTGATAAATTTTGGAATTTTTGGGCTCGTGTAATTCTGGTTAACTAGGTTTAAATAACTTAGAGGATGATCATTTATATTTCATTATCATAAGTTTAGCTAATGAGGACCAGAATACTTGGTTTTATATGTGCTCAATTGATGTTCTCTTTTAGGTTATGACCTCATAACAATAAGTTCGCACTCATAACGAATTAACCCCTTTTAAGTCATATGCACATTCGGGAAAATTTAGGCTTGTAAAATTGTGGTTGAATTAGTTTAGAAGGACTTAGAGGATGGTCATTTATATAAGCATTTATGGATATTTTAGACTAGTGTACTATTGGTTATTTTGATAAGTTATGGAAAATTTTAGGCTCGTGTAGTGTGGTTAACTTAGTTTAAAACAACTTAGAGAATGGGTCCAATATATATAATGTGTATGTAATATAAGTGATTAGTTGTTAGGATAGCATATTATCGCCCTCATCGTCCAAACATTTCGATAATGAAATGTAAATATTTGTACATTTGGAAAGTCTAGGCTTATGTAGTTGTGGTTAAATTCGATTAGAATGATTTAAGAGTTTGTCATGAGAGCTCTCTTCGGAGACCTCTACGTGGTGGTCATTTATAGTTACATTATAGATATTTTAGCGTAAGTTATTTTGATAACTTAGTTTTCCATTTGCCTGATTTTTTTTCTTTAAGGTTGTGACTTCATGGCAATAAGTTTGGACTCTTCAAATATATATGTATTATGGAGATTTTATGCTTGTGTAATTGTGGGTAATTGGGTGTTGAATGGTTTCGAGGATGGTAATTTACATACACATTATGGATATTTTAGCTTAGTGTACTTGTGGTTATTTTGATTAGCTATGGAAATTTTAGGTCCGTGTAATTGTGGTTAACTTTGTTTAGAATAACTTAGAGAATGATCATTTATATTTACATTTCATTATCAAACTTTTAGCCAATGAAATACGGCATCTTAACACATTTTCATTTATATTTACAATTAACATTATGGATATTTTAGCCTAGTGGACTTGTGGTTATTTGATAACTTGGTTTTTTTTTTGCCAGGTTGAATTTTCTCATTTAGGTTATGACCTCATAACAATAAGTTCGCACTCATAACAAATTAACCTCTTTTAGGTCATATGCACATTAGGGAAAATTAGGCTTGTGTAATTGTGGTTGAATTAGTTTAAAATGACTTAGAGGATGGTCATTTATATTTACATTTCATTATCAAAATTTTAGCCAACAAGGTCTCTCGAATACGGAATCTTAGTACATTTTAATTTATATGTACAATAACATTATGGATATTTTAGCCTAGTGGACTTGTGGTTATTGATAACTTGGTTTTTTATTTTTTTGCCGGTTGATTTTTCTCTTTTAGGTTATGACCTCGTAATAATAAGTTCGAACACATAAAAAACTAACCTCTTTAGGTTATATACACATTATGAAAATTTTATGTTTGTGTAATTGTGGTTAACTAGGTTTAGCACGACGTAGAGGAGGGTCATTTATATAAACATTTATTGATATTTTAGACTAGTGTACTTTTGGTTATTTTGATAAATATTGATATTTTATGCCCATGTGATTGTGGTTAAATTGATTTAGAATGGTTTAGAGGAAGGTCAAATATCTATAATGTATATGTAATAATTAATGGTTATTTATTAGGATGGCGTATTCTCGCCCTCATCGTATAAAATTTTCATAATGAAATGTTGAAAATTATAAATTTGGAAAGTTAAGCTTGTGTAATTGTGTTTAAAATTGGTTTAGAATGACTAGGGATTGTCATTTATATTTACATTATGGATAATTTTTTCTTCGGTAACTTAGTTTTCCATTTGCCTGATTGAGTTTTTTGTTTTAGCTTGTGATCTCATAGCAATAAGTTCGGACTCTTAAAATATATATGTATTATGGAAATTTTAGGCTTGTGTAATTGTGGATAATTGGGTGTAGAATGGTTTCGAGGATTGTAATTTACATACACATATGGATATTTTAGCCTTGTGTACCTGTGGTTATTTTGATTAATTATGGAAATTTTAGGCTCGTGTAATTGTGGTTAACTTTGTTTAGAATAACTTAGAGAATGGTCATTTATATTTACATTTCATTATCAAAATTTTAGCCAACAAGGTCTCTCGAATACGGCATCTTAGCACATTTTAATTTATATGTACAATAACATTATGGATATTTTAGCCTAGTGGACGTGTGGTTATTGATAACTTGGTTTTTTATTTTTTTGCCGGTTGATTTTTCTCTTTTAGGTTATGACCTCGTAATAATAAGTTCGAACACATAAAAAACTAACCTCTTTAGGTTATATACACATTATGAAAATTTTATGTTTGTGTAATTGTGGTTAACTAGGTTTAGCACGACGTAGAGGAGGGTCATTTATATAAACATTTATTGATATTTTAGACTAGTGTACTTTTGGTTATTTTGATAAATTATTGATATTTTAGGCCCGTGTGATTGTGGTTAAATTGATTTAGAATGGTTTAGAGGAAGGTCAAATATCTATAATGTATATGTAATAATTAATGGTTATTTGTTAGGACGGCGTATTCTCGCCCTCATCGTATAAAATTTTCATAATGAAATGTTGAAAATTATAAATTTGGAAAGTTAAGCTTGTGTAATTGTGTTTAAAATTGGTTTAGAATGACTTAGGGATTGTCATTTATATTTACATTATGGATAATTTTTTCTTCGGTAACTTAGTTTTCCATTTGCCTGATTGAGTTTTTCGTTTTAGCTTGTGATCTCATAGTAATAAGTTCGGACTCTTAAAATATATATGTATTATGGAAATTTTAGGCTTGTGTAATTGTGTATACTTGGGTGTAGAATGGCTTCGAGGATGGTAATTTACATACACATTACGGATATTTTTGCCTAGTATACTTGTGGTTATTTTGATAAATTATTGGAATTTTAGGCTCGTGTAATTGAGGTTAAGTTGGTTTAGAATAACATTGAGGATGGTCATTTGTATTTACATTTCATTATCAAAATATTAGTCTACGAAGGCGAGAATATATCTTAACACATAATCATTTATATTTACAATAGCATTGTGGGCCTAGTGTACTAGTGCTTTTTTGATAACTTGGTTTTTTTATTTTCCCGGTTGATTGTTCTCTTTTAGGTTATGACCTCATAACAATAAGTTCGGCCTCATAAGATATTAACCTCTTTTAGGTTATATGCATATTAGGAAATTTAGGTTTGTTTAATTGTGGTTAACGTGGTTTAGAATGACTTACAGGATGGTCATATTTATATACACATTTATGGGTACTTTAGAGTAGTGTACTATTGGTTATTTTTTTATAATTTATGGAAATTTTAGGCTCGTGTAATTCGATAAACTTGGTTTAGAATGACTTAGAGGATGGTCATATATGTTAGCATGTATGGATACATTTTTAGGCTCATGTGATTGTGGCTAGCTTGGTGTAGAGTGTCTTAGATGATGGTCAAAATATCTTTAATGCGTATGTAAATAAATGCTTATTTGTTAGGACACCGTATTCTCGCCCTCATCGGCTAAAATTTTCATATTGAAATATTAATATTTATACTGGAAAGTTTGGGCTTGTGTAATTGTGTTTAAAATTTGGTTTAGAATGACTAGGGATTGTCTTTTCATATTTACATTATGGATGTTTTAGCCTAAGTTATTTCGATAACTTAGTTTTCCATTTGAATGATTGACTTTTTTTTTAGCTTGTGACCTCATAGCAAGAGGTTCAGACTCTTAAAATATATATGTATTATGGAAATTTTAGGCATGTGTAATTGTGTATACTTGGGTGTAGAATGGCTTCGAGGATGGTAATTTACATACACATTACGGATATTTTTGCCTAGTATACTTGTGGTTATTTTGATAAATTATTGGAATTTTAGGCTCGTGTAATTGAGGTTAAGTTGGTTTAGAATAACATTGAGGATGGTCATTTGTATTTACATTTCATTATCAAAATATTAGTCTACGAAGGCGAGAATATATCTTAACACATAATCATTTATATTTACAATAGCATTGTGGGCCTAGTGTACTAGTGCTTTTTTGATAACTTGGTTTTTTTATTTTCCCGGTTGATTGTTCTCTTTTAGGTTATGACCTCATAACAATAAGTTCGGCCTCATAAGATATTAACCTCTTTTAGGTTATATGCATATTAGGAAATTTAGGTTTGTTTAATTGTGGTTAACGTGGTTTAGAATGACTTACATGATGGTCATATTTATATCCACATTTATGGGTACTTTAGAGTAGTGTACTATTGGTTATTTTTTTATAATTTATGGAAATTTTAGGCTCGTGTAATTCGATAAACTTGGTTTAGAATGACTTAGAGGATGGTCAATAATGTGTATGTAAATATAAGTGATTATTTATTAGGATGCCGTAATCTCGCCCTAATTGGCTAAAATTTAATAATGAAATGTAAATATTTATACATCTGGAAAGTTCAACCTATGTAGTTGTGGTTAAATTTGGTTTAGAATGACTTATGGATTGTCGTTTATATTTACATAATTGATATTTTATCCTAAGTTATTTTGATAACTTAGTTTCCTATTTGCCTAATTAATTCTTTGAGGTTATGATCTCATAGTAATAAGTTTGGATTCTTAAAATATATATGCATTCTGGAAACTTTAGACTTGTGTAATTGTGGATAATTGGGTGTAGAATGGCTTTGAGGATGGTAATTTAAATACACATTATGGGTATTTTAGCCTAGTGTATTTGTAGTTATTTTGATAAATTATGGAAATTTTAGGCTCGTGTAATTGTGGTTAACTTTGTTTATAATAACTTAGAGGATGGTCATTTATATTTACATTTCATAATCAAAGTTTTAGACAACGTGGTCTAGAATACGGCATCTTTAACACATTTTCATTTATATTTACAATAACTTTATGGATATTTTAGCCTAGTGGACTTGCTATTTTGATATCTGGGTTTTTTTATTTGCCCGGGTGATTGTTCCCTTTAAGGTTATGACCTCATAACATTAAGTTTGCACTCATTTAGAAATTAATCTCTTTTAGGTTATATGTACATTATGGAAAATTTAGGTCTGCGTAATTGTGGTTACCTTGGTTTAGAATGACTTAACGAGTATGGTTATTTATATACACATTTATGGATACCTTAGGTTAGTGTACTATTGTTATTTGATAAATTATGAAAATTTTAGGCTCATGTAATTGTGATTATATTGCTTTAGAATGACTTAGAGGATGACCAAATATTTACAATGTGAGTAAATATAAGTTATATTTGTTAGGAAGTCGTAACCTCGCCTTCATCAGCTAATGAAATGTAAATATTTATACATTTGGAAAGTTTAAGCTTGTGTTCTGGTTAAAATTTTGTTTAGAATGACTTAGGGGATTGTCTTTTATATTTACATTATTGATATTTTAGCCTATGTTATTTTGATAACTTAGTTTTGATTTGCCTATTTGAATTTTTCTTTTATGCTGTGACCTCATAGCAATAAATCTGGACTCTTAAAATATGTAATTTTAGGCTTGTGTAGTTGTGAGTAGTTCGGTTTAGCATGACTTCGATGATGGTATTTTACATGCCAATTATGGGTATTTTAGCCTGGTGTACTTGTGGTTATGTTTATAAATTTTGGAAATTTTAGGCTCATGTAATTGTGGTTTACTTGGTTTAGAATGACTTAGAGGATGGTTATTTATATTTCATTATTGTAATTTTAGCCAACGACGTTGGAATAGGTTATCTTAAAACAAAATTATTTAGACTATTTTACTGTGGTTATTTTGATAACTTGCTTTTTTATTTGCCAGGTTGATTTTTCTATTTTAGGTTATGACCACATAACAATAATTTCAAACTCATAACAGGTTAACCTCTTCTAGGTTATATGCACATTATTAGATTTGTATAATTGTGGTTAACTTGGTTTAGAATCACGTGGAGGATGGTCATTTAAATACACATTTATGGATATTTTAAATGCGTACTATTGGTTAATTTGATAAATTATGGAGATTTTAGGCTCTTGTAATTCTAGTTCTCGTTAAATTTGTTTAGAATCACTTAGAGGATGGTCAAATATATATTATGTGTATGTAAATATAAATTATTATTTTTTAAGATGCCGTATTCTAGCCTTCATCGGCAAAAATTTCCATAATGGATATTGTTGACAAGTGTACTATTGGTTATTTGATGCTTAAAGGAAATTTTAGGCTCGTGTAATTGTGGTTAACTTGGTTTAGAATATTTTAGAGGATGGTCAAGTATCTATAATGTGTATGTAATATAAATGATTATTTGTTTAGATGCCGTCTTTTGCCCTCGCTGGCTAAAATTTCCATGATGAAATGTAAATATTTATACATTAGGAAATTTTTGGCTTGTGTAACTGTGGTTAACTTGGTGGTTTAGAATTACATAGGGAATTATCATTTATATTTACATTATGGATATTTTATCCTAGGTTATTTTGATAACTTAGTTTTTTCATTTGCCCGGTTGATTTTTTTTTTCTTTTAGGTTGTGATCTTGTGGCAAAGAGTTTGGACTCTTAACATACATTATGGAAATTTTAGGCTTTTTTAATCGTGTTTATTATGATAACTTAGTTTTCTATTTGTCTAGTTAATTTTTTTTCTGGTTATGACCTCATAAATAAGTTAGACTCTTAAAATATATATACATTATGGAAATTTTAGGCTGTATATGTGGTTAACTTAGCTTAGAATGACTTAGATGGTGATCATTTATATTTACATTCCGGATATTTTAGCGTAGTGTACTTGTGGTTATTTTGATGACTTATGGAAATTTTATAAGTGTATAATTGTGGTTAACTAGGTTTAGAATGACTTAGAGATGGTCATTTATATTTACATTTCAACATAGAAATTTTAGCCTAGTGTACTTGTCGAATATTCTTCCGTCATTACCTTAAATTTTTTATGCTTGGTGATGTTTATAATGAAATTTAAAAAAAGTTTAGGCTAGAGTTAAAATGGTTTAATATATCATTAAATGTATAACATAGTGCAAGAAAATATTTCACTTTTCAATCACTATTTATTATTTGTAGAAGATAAATCGATTTTCTGAAATATTGTTGAGTACATTATATTCTTCTGCTTTATTTCGTTTGAAAATGTTCAGCTTTGAATTTTTTAGTTTTTGATTGTAACAATATTCCTTCGAAATACTCATCTTTTTTCCTGAAAATTAGAAGAGTTTTCCAAAATTTCTTTCAAAATAACAATAAAGCACTACAACAACATTTCTTTCTGTAAGCCAGATCACAATCTAATGGTTTCTCATAGAGTTTTTGAGGAAAAGTAACAATAAAGCACTACAAAAAAAATGCTAAATAGACAACTCCTAAAAGCATAACGGTTTTGATATACCGTTTTTGTTGGTGGTGGTGCTTCAAGTTTTTGCTTTAATTCTGTTATGATGACTAGTAAAGTAGCACTTGCAAATACAATCTAGACACATATTTCCATCATTAATGCACTTCGAGAGGCTGATAATGAATTAATTAGATCAAAATTATATAACCTCACTTAGCTCATGTTGTTCAATATCATGAAACCTCCAGGGTCAAATCAAGTTGTTTTGACTTTTTTTATCCTAAGAATGGGTTTGACGCTGCAGTTTGCTGCTATGAGAATAAGACATAAGTAATTGCAAGGACCTTTTCCGAACTGTCTAAACGAATAAAGAAGAATTTTATAGAAGCTACTAAGTTCACGCATTAAATAGTTGGTTAGGATTTTCGACCTGTGTTCTTTAGGTTCTATCATTACATTCTTTAGCTTTTTTCTGTTAATGAAGAACACTATGCCGCAGTTTAGGGAAAAAAGTTCCACTTGAGTTTCCAAGCAATATATGTGTGATATCTCCAACATTAATTCTGGTGTCCTTTGGCCCAAGGAAAACATGCCGAGTATGATATCATGGGCAGCCATTGGTACCGTACATGATGGCAAAGCAGTGTGTAAATAATCTGCCATGAAATTCTTGGAAACAGTCTCCAAAAGTTAATCTTGAAGATGGTACTACGATGAAGTATTTCCCTTAACCTTAAATGATCCTTTTGCTTTTCATTTTGTACTCCTTGCCCTTATTGACATCTAGGACTGTGCTTTGCTTCCATTCAATTTTTTGTTTACATTTCTCATTTTCAAAAAATGAAAATGAACACACTTTTTCCTTGTCCTTTGCCACCGGAAGAAGGGTATATCTAAATATGTGTTTTCCGTCTTCCAAGAGAAACACAAAAATAGTTTATTTAAGTTACTTCCGGGGATATACATTTTAATGGCTAGTTTACTCAGAGATATATTATGTCCATTGATGCATATATATGTTATTCCTTCTCCGCTTCCAATCTCTATCCTTTGTACGATCACCATGGAAGGTCCTTTGATCCTTCTATAGAATGATAACTGCATTTTTTAAGGACCGGAAACTGTGGGTAGTGTTTAAAGAGCTACCCTACGATTGTCCAGGTAGATATTTTAGAGCACCTAATTCTTGAGTTAAAACATTCTTATCAGAAAAACCTGTGGATATCTTGAGAGGTATATTTGCCTGATTTTGTGATTTGTCTTCTTTAAAACTCTCCCACCTACTATATTGAGAGATATAGATAACACTTCTTTTCTATTAGTTAAAAATGACTACAGGCTACTGTATAGAGATATGGAATGCTCCTGTCATGATTATGGTTATTGATTTACTTTTAATCTAATTAATGGAATGGAGTGGATGTTATGTTAGAGAAGAATTTGGATTAGATTTTCATTTTTCATCTAAGGAGAAGCACCACCCAAGCCATAGGGCGTGCCACTGGAGTCATCTCGGCATCGAGGGAAGAGGATGGATTGGAGGAAACCATGCCATACTTGGTCATTGGCCGAACCTAAGCTCTGATACCTTGTGGATTTGAGAGAAATGGAATGCAGAGGAAAGTCCCCTTTTTATTGACATTTTGAATGAATATATACAAGCAACCACGATCCTCTATTTATACTAATATTACCAACAAACCAATCTAATCAAATTTAGTTTAAATGAAGAAGATAATAGAGAAGATAATGGGAAAAAATATCCATAATTAAGTCATCTAAACCAAGATAACCACAAGTACACAAACAAGCCTAATATTTCCATAATTTATCAAACTAACCAATGGTACAATGGTCTAAAATGTCCACAAATGTGTATATAAATGACAATCATCAAAGTATTTCTAAATCAAGAAGACCACAATTACACAAACCTAAATTTTCCATAATATACATATCTTAAAAGATGTAATTTGTTATGAGTCCGAATTTATTGTTATGAGGTCATAACCTAAACGATAAAAATAAGCCGGGCAAAATAAAAAACTAAGTTATCAAAAGTAACCACAAGTAAGCTAAGCTAAAAATCCATAACGTTATTGTACATATAAATTATTATGTGTTAGGCAACGTTATTCTCGTCCTCGTTGGCTAAAATTTCGATAATGAAATGTGAATATAAATTACCATCCTCAAAGTTATTCTAAACCAAGTCAACCACAAGTACATAAGCCAAAAATTTCCAAATTTTATCAAAATAACCACAAGTACGATACGCCAAAGTATTCCATAATGTGTATGTAAATGACCATTCTCAAAGTCATTCTAAACCAAATTATCCAAAATTACACAAGCCAAAAATTTCCATAATATATTATGTTTTAAGAGTCCGAACTTATTGCTATGAGATAACAACCAAGTTAACCACAATTAAACGAGCCTAAAAATTCAATAATTTATGAAAATAAACACTACGCTAAAATATCCATAATGTGTATGTAAATGTCCATCCTCAAAAGCCATTATTCTAAACCAAATTATCACAATAACACAAGCCTAAGATTTCCATAATGTATATATATTTCAAGACTTTGAACTTATTGTTATGAGGTCACAACCTAAAAGAAAAAAATAAACCAAACAAAAAGGAAAACTAAGCTATAAAAATAGCTTAGGCAGAAAATCAATAATGTAAATATAAATGATAAACCCTTAAGTCATTCTAAACGAAGTTAACCACAATACACAAGCCTAACTTTCCAAATGTATAAATATTACATTTTCGTTATGGAAATTTAGTCGATGAGGGTGAGAATACGGCATCCGAACAAATAATCATTAATATTAACTTACACATTATCGATGTGATCATCCTCTAAGTCATTCTAAACAAAGTTAAATACTTACAAGATCCTAAAATTTCCATAATTTATCAAAATAACAAATAGTACACTAGTCTAAAATATCCATAAATGTGTATATAAATGACAATCATCTAAGTCATCCTAAACCAAGTTGACCACAATTACACAAACCTAATTTTCCATAATGTGACGTAAATTGTTTTGAGTCCAAACTTATTGTTATGAGGTCATAACCAAAAAGAGAAAAATCAACCAGGCAAATAAAAAATTAAAAAATAACCACACATACACTAAGCTAAAAAATCCATAATGTTACTGTAAATATAAATGATTATGTGCAACATTCTTGCCCTCATTGGCTAAAATTTCGATAAAGAAATGTAAATGTAAATGGCCTATCCTAAACCAAGTTAACTACAATTACACGAGCCTAAAAAATTCCATAATTTGTTAAAATCACCAAAAGTACTACAAGGCTCCATCATTTGTATGAATGATCATCCTCAAAAGCCATTCTAAACGAATGATCCACAATAACACAAGCCTGAAATTTCCATAATGTATATATATTTTAAGAGTTAGAACATATTGTTATGAGGTCACATCCTTAAAGAAAAAAATCAATCCGGCAAATGGAAAACTAAGTTATCTAAATAGCATGGGCTAAAATATCCATAATTTAAATATAAAAAATAAATCTTCAAGTCTTTTGAACCAGGTTAATCACAATTACACGAGCCTAAAATTTCCACAGTTTATCAAAATATCCAATCATACATAGTCTAAAATATCCATAAATGTGTATATAAATGACAATCTTCTAAGTCATTCTAAACCAAGAAGATCACAATTACACAAAGCTAAATTTTCCATAATATGCATATCATAGCAGAGTTAATGAGTTCGAACTTACTGTTATGAGCCCATAAACTAAACGAGAAAAATCAACCGGGCAGAAAAAAGAACTAAGTTATCAAAATAATCACAAGTACGCTAGGCTAAAATATCCATAATGTTATTGTACATATAAATGATAATGTGTGAAACCTTATTCACACCCTCGTTGGCTAAAATTTTGATAATGAAATATAATATAAATTATCATCTTCAAAGTTATTCTAAACCAAGGCAACCACAAAATTTCCAAAATTTATCAAAATAATCACAAGTACGATGGCTAAAGTATACATAATGTGTGTGTAAATAACCATTCTCGAAATAATTCTAAACCAAATTATCCAAAACCACACAACAAAATTTCCATAATATATACATGAGCCTAAAAATTCCATAATTTATGAAAATAAAGACTAGGCTTTAAATATCTATAATGTGTATGTCAATGACCATCCTCAAAAGTCATTCTAAACCGAAATATCCACATAAACACAAGCCTAAAATTTCCATAATGTATATATATTTTAAGAGTTCGAACTTATTGCTATGAGGTCACAACCTAAAAGAAAAAAATTAACCGGGCAAAAAGGAAAACTAAGCTATAAAATAGCTTAGGCCAAAATCCATAATGTAAATATAAATGACAAACCTTTAAGTCGTTCACTAGGCTAAAATATCATAACCGAAAAGAGAAAAATCAACTAGGCAAATAAAAACTAAGTTATAGAAATAATCAGACATGCACTAGGCTAAAATATTCATATTGTTACTGTAAATATAAACGATTATGTGATAAGATGCCGCATTCTTGTCCTCATTGGCTAAAATTTTGATAATGAAATGTATACAAATGACCTATCCTAATCCAAGTTAACCACAATTACACATGCCTAAAAATTCTATAATTTATAAAAATAACCACAAGTACCACTAGGCTAATGACAAACCCATAAGTCATCTAAACCAAGTTAACCACAAGTACACAAGCCTAACATTTCCATAACTTAATTTGTTATGAGTCCGAACTTATTGTTATGAGGTCATAACCAAAACGAGAAAAATGAACTGAGCAAAATAAAACTAAATTATCAAAATAATCACTGGGCTAAAATATCCTTAATGTTATTGTAAATATAAATTATTATGTGTTATGAAACCATATTCTCGCCCTCGTTGGCTAAAATTTCGATAATGAAATGTAAATATAAAGTACCATCCTCAAAGTTATTCTAAACCAAGTCAATCACAAGTACATGAGCCTAAAATTTCTAAAATTTATCAAAATAACCACAAGTACGCTATGCTAAAGTATCCATAATGTGTACGTAAATGACCATTCGCGAAGTCATTCTAAACCAAATTATCCACAATTACACAGGCCTAAAGTTACCATAATGTATATATATTTTAAGAGTTCGAACTTATTGCTACGAGGTCACGACCTAAAAGAAAAAAAATTAAGTCATTCTAAACCAAGTTGACCACAATTACACAAACCGAAATTTCCGTAATGGGCATATTACTTAAAAGAGGTTTATTTGTTATGAGTCCGAACTTATTTTTATGAGGTCATAACCTAAAAGAAAAAAATCAACCACGCAAATATAAAACTAAGTTATCAAAATAACCACATATACATTAGGCTAAAATATCAATGTTACTGTAAATATAAACTATTATGGGTTAAGATGTCGCACTATTGCCCTCATTGGCTAAACTTTTGATTATGAAATGTAAATATAATTGACCTATTTATGAAAGTGACCACAAGTACCACTAGGATAAAATATCCATATGTGTATTTAAATGACCATCCTCACAAGCCTAAAATTTCCATAATGTATATATATTTTAAGAGTCGGAACTTATTGCTATGAGGTCATAGCCTAAAAGAAAAGAATCAACCGGGCAAATGGAAAACTAAGTTATCAAAATAACTTTGGCTAAAAATCCATAATGTAAATATAAATGACAAACCTTTAAGTCATCTAAACCAAGTAACCACAATTATAAAAATAAACACAAGTAAACTAGCCTAAAATATCCATAATGTTATCAAAATTATATGAAACAAAAATGCATACATAAAAGTACACTAATATAAAATATCCACAAATGTGTATACAAAGAACCATCCTCTAAATCATTCTAAACCAGGTTAACCGCAATCACACGCGTTTACATATCCATAAGTGTAAATGACCATACCTCTTCTCGGTTGAACACAACCCTTGTATTCCTTGACCGAAAGTCAATGGCGAACCCAAGCACATGACCAAATAAATTCAAAGCTCATAATTTTAGCATTATCGTATTAATTATCGCATTAATTCACCATATTCTCTACGAGAGTAGTGGAACTCATCACCCTTAAACGACAACCATCAAAGTTATAACCAACTCTTCCCATGCTATCATCTTCTGCATATTGAGAAGTCTCAACCTAAATAGTCTTTTAGTTGATAAACAGAAAAAACATAGCCACATAGAAACTTGCAAAAAAATAAGGAATAGGAAAGAAACCTCCATCTTCAATTGATCGAAAGGTCACACATCTCACTGTTTAGAAGTCCAGTCTGCCTCAGAAAGAAGTAAAAGCTGCAGATAAAACTGTTACTAGAACTATTATGCAAGAATCAAGTTTTCACATCAAATTTTATGAGACTTAGTTTTAGAACTATTTGAAACAATAAAGAAAATAAGGAAGAGGAGAGCCAATTATCATCAATTGAAAGAAATGCCTCACAAAAGGTCTCACATCTCCAAGTTTAGAACTCAAATCTGCCTCATTCAAATGCTGCAAATAATAATTAATCATAAGGAAAGATAAAATGTACTTATCTTCAATTGAAAGAAAGGTCTGACATCTCCAAGTTTAGAACTCAAATCTGCCTCATTCAAATGATGCAAATAATAATTAATCATAAGTATCAATCCAAAAATATTAAATATGTTAATGCGACTCTTACCACAAATTACTTATGATACTTGTTGAGAATCTTGTCAAACAAAATAGTTCCTCTAACAGAAAAAAAAAATCTCTTGGAGATAAAACTGTTGGTAGAACTATTTTGCAAAAATCAAGTTCTCACGTCAAATTTTAGGTAGTTTGGAATGTAATTCTATTTCTCCATAATTTCTTGAAATAAAAAAAAAGAATAGGAAGATAACAACCACTTATCTTTCAATTGAGAGGAAGGCGACATATGTCCGAGTTTAACAGTCAAGTTTGCCTCAAAGGAAATGTTGCAGATAGAAAACTAATCATAAACATGAGTTTCAAAAAATTAAAATATGTTAATGTGAGTCTTACGATGAGAATCTTGTTAAGCAAAATAGTTCCACTTAACATAAAAAAATCCCTAGGGATGAAACTGTTAGTAGAACTATTTTGCAGAAATGAAGTTCTGATGTTAAATTTTTTAGGATGTTCGGTATTTTCTTCCTCTGAATAAAAAAAATAAGGAAAGATAAAATGTACTTATCTTCAATTGAAAGAAAGGTCACAAATCTCTGGTACTTGATGGATAATACTATCAAACTTAGCATGTAATTCCTCATCAAGCCCTGTGCCAAGCCTCTCAAGAAACTTGAGTTCCAGGGTAATTTCAAAACTGAAAGTCACAACATTAATGACCCAAGTTGATAACACCAACAAACAAAAGACAAACACGAAAAATTAGAATCTTAAATGATGCTAAAAATTAGAAAAAATGCTGCTAAAAATTAGAAAAAATGCTAATGGACAAATCTTGTATCGGCAGCAATAAGGGAAATCATATTCTCATAGTTTGGTGCAGTAAGCACTGAGCTCAATACTTGTTAATGAGGTTAAAGAATCATACAACATTGCCTCATTTGCAGCAAGGCTGCAAAGCTTTTATCATTAACCAAACGTTTGAGCATACCACATACCAACCCAAAATAAAAATTATAGCTCATCATTTTATCGAATTTACAAAAACATCAAACAAATTTCATGGAACACACGTACGTATTGTCAAATCTACAAGCAATGATTTAAAACATATATAGAGAAAAAACGCATGTGATTATTTTGTGATATGATAATTTTACATAAAAATACTTACCCTCAGTCGATAACATAAAAAGCAAAACACTGAAAATTCATTTTTAATGATTTTAAATTCAATATTTTCTTAGGTTCAAAAGTTAGACTGGATATATTGTTTCTCAAAAAAGATTTTAAGAGACCCACTAAAGATTTTGAGATATGAAAATAATTGACATTTTGAAAGAATTTAGAAAACCTTATTTTTGGGAAAAAAATATTTGGTATTGTGAAAGAACGACAATATTCAATCTATAGCAACTTTAGTAAAAAAATTATGTTTCAGTGCAGCAATAATGGAAATATTGTATCGACGGCAATAAGGGAAATCATATTCTCATAGTTTTGGTGCAGTAAGCGCTGACAGAAGTTGCCTTTGACAAGTTTTAAAAGCACAAACAAAGAAACTTCTCCTACAACACAGAACAAATGGACTCTCTAGCATCAGAAATATCCCTGTTAATTTTCAGATAAGCTGTTTTATTTAAGTAACAATCATATCTAGTTTGTTCGAAACTCAAAAGTACCAAAACAATAGTTTTCATGTGTCTTTTATTCGTTCAATTAAGAAACAATAGAAAATAACTTGCAGATGCATAAAATGTATGACTAACATTTTCAAAAAATAATATGAATCAACCGGTAATGATTACAAAGAAACATTTTCTAGCAATACATTATAAATTTAATGATATGAAAATTTTTATACCATACAACACATGGATTAAAATATTAAGGCAATAAAGACGGTATAATCCATATGCACCCCAGCTAAAAATTCCATAAATGTACATCTAAATATACGTAAATGACCACCAGCTATTTAACACCAAAATAACCAAAGTTCTTTCTTAATTAAGAGGCCGCACTCAATTTTCTAAGATCTCAAGTTAAAGAAAATCCATGAATATGGGATTAAGGTATATTGAAACTACCCAGACAACTAGAAAACCAAGTACTCAATCTGTGTTAGGGGTAATACTAATTCCGTTGCCCCAGATACTATGCATTTAGTTGACCCCACTATTACAAATCACATTATGGACGGCATTAATATAACTACCAATTATCTAAAACAAGGTTCAACCCACGATTAGAGCTCAATACTTGTTAATGAGGTTAAAGAATCGTACAACGTTGCCTCTTTTACAGCAGGGCTGCAAAGCTTTTATGATTAACCAAAAGTTTGAGCACACCACATCCCCATCCCCAAATAAAAATTATAGCTCATCGTTTTCAACATTATCGAATTTACAAAAAAATAAAACAAATTTCATGGAACACAGGTCCGTATTGTCAAATCTACTTGCAATGATTTAAAACATAAACAGATAGAGAAAACACACGTGATTATTTTGTGATGTATGATATTTATACTTAAAAATAATTACCCTCAATGGACAACATAAAAAGCAAAACACTGAAAATTCATTTTTAACGAGTTTAAATTCAATATTTTCTTAGGTTTCAAAAGTGAGATTGAATATATTGTTTCTGAAAAAAGATTTTAAGAAACCCACCAAAGATTTTGAGATATGAAAATAATAGACATTTTGAAAGAATTTAGAAAACCTTATTTTCGGAAAAAAAATATTTGGTATTGTGAAAGAACGACAATATTCAATCTATATCAGCTTTAGTAAAAAAGTTATGTTTTGGTGCAGCGATAAGGGAAATCTTGTATCGGCAGAAATAAGGGAAATCATATTCTCATAGTTTTGGTGCAGTAAGCGCTGAAAGAAGTTGCCTTTGACAAGTTTTAAAAGCACAAACAAAGAAACTTCTCCTACAACACAGAACAAATTGACTCTCTATCATTCAGAAATATCCCTGTTAATTTCAGATAAGTTGTTTCATTTAAGTAACAATCTCTCACATCTCCAAGTTTAGAACTCAAATCTGTCTCATTCAAATGCTGCAAATAAAAATTAATCATTTCCACTTACCATAAAAAAATACCTATGGATGAAACTGTTAGTAGAACTATGTTGCAAAATTCAAGTTCTGACGTTAAATTTTTTAGGATGTTCACTATCCAATTTTCTCCCTCTCCCATTGTTTGAAACAAAAAAAATAAGGAAAGATACAAGTACTTATCTACAATTGAAACAAAGGTAACATATCTCTAGTACTTGATGGATAATACTATCAAAATTAGCATGTAATTTATCATCTTTCCATTGAAAGGAAGGTCACATATGTCCGAGTTTATAGTCAAGTTTGCCTCAAAGCAAATGTTGGAGATAGAAACTAATCATAAAAAATTAAAATGTGCTAATATGAGTCTTACGATGAAATACTTATTACATTTGTTGAGAATCTTGTTAAGGAAAATAGTTCCACTTAACATAAAAAATCCATACGGATGAAACTGTTAGTAGAACTATTTTGCAAGAATCAAGTTTTCACTTCAAATTTTATGAGACTTGGTTTTAGAACTGTTTGAAACAAAAGAAATATAATACGGAAGAGGGAAGCCACTTATCTTCAATTGAAAGAAAGGTCTGACATCTCCAAGTTTAGAACTCAAATCTGCCACATTCAAATGATGCAAATAATAATTAATCATAAGGATCAATCCAAAAAAAATTAAATATGTTAATGCAACTCTTACGACAAATTACTTATGATACTTGTTGAGAATCTTGTCAAAAAAATAGTTCCTCTAACAGAAAAAAAATCTCTTGGAGATAAAACTGTTGGTAGAACTATTTGCAAAAATCAAGTTCTCACGTCGAATTTTAGGTAGTTTGGAATGTAATTCTATTTCTCCATAATTTCTTGAAATAAAAAAAAGAATAGGAAGAGAACAACCACTTATCTTTCAATTGAGAGGAAGGCCTCATATGTCCAAGTTTAAGTTTGCCTCAAAGGAAATGTATAGAAAACTAAACTAATCATAAACATGAGTTCCAAAAAATTAAAATATGTTAATGTGAGTCTTACGATGAGAATCTTGTTAAGAAAAATAGTTCCACTTAACATAAAAAAGTCCCTAGGGATGAAACTCTTAGTAGAACTATTTTACAGAAATGAAATTCTGATGTTAATTTTTTTAGGATGTTCGATATTTTCTTCCTCTGAATAAAAAATAAGGAAAGATAAAAATACTTATGAAACGCACGTACTTTTAAAAGGAAAAACGCGTGATTTTTTTTTGAGACTGAGAATTAAAAAACTGAATGAAAAATAATTCTCAAATAAGTTTTATTCGCAAAACCCAAAAATTAAATAAACTTAAAAGCCATTCCACCCGGCATCATTAAAACAGCAAATCATGAAACAGTCGAAATTCAAATAAATGCTAATAAGATGTTTTCTTCAAAAAATAAAAATTTAATAAATCATAAAAATGTTCTAATCTGCGGAAAACGTGCGTCCGTCGATAAGCGCCTTCTCATCCCGACCGAGCCCTCGCCAACCTGCACCACCTAAACATCCTCACCTACATCGGTGAAATCTAATGAGCCTAGGGGCTTAACAAGTAAACTTCGGAATAGCAAAGTAATACATAATACATGCACATGCAATAAAGTATTTTTATTTAACATAAACTCATTTTGACAACAGTTCGAATAAAAATGTCGTCAACTGAAATCCTTCAAAAATCCCAATAACATCAACGCGACCCATTTTCAAAACAAGAGAACAAGGGGATGTATCATCAATTAAAATCCTTCAATCATTTTTCCTTAACCTCAAAATAAACCATTAACCTCAGAAATACCTTAATCATTCCTCAATTTATTTTATGCAGTGTGGCTTAGAAATTTCCTGTAGTCATCAGTCAAGTAGCTTAATAAGCTCATATGGATCCATTAATTTGGCGGGACACCCCGACCCGAAGGCCGACATTCACACGCCCGTAATCAGTCAAGTTGGCGGGGCACCCCGACCCGTCGGTCGACATCCACACGCCCGTAATAATTTGGCGGGGCACCCCGACCCATTGGTAGGCATCCACACGCCCATAATGATTTGGCGGGGCACTCCGAACCGTCGGCCGACATCCACACGCCCGTAATATCAGTCATAACTTTGCAAATCTTTAAAACCTCAAAAATACTTTTCTCCTCAAGAGATTTTCCTCAAAAATAATTTCTCCTAAAAATAACTATAGTAATAAATAAATTTTCTTCCTTAAAATAATACAAAAAAAAAATTCAAAACCATCCCTTTTCTCTTTAACACCTATGGCTTTTTTTCACCCAACCAAGAATACAACAACTCAAAGGCGTTAATACCTCTCAACTCACGGCTTAAGTAAAAAACAAAAATTGTTTTTTTTTTGAAGGAATTAGGACTAATCAACGAATTTTGAAGCCACCTCAAAAATTTTGTGCTTCCCTCATACTGCCTATAACAATAGATACATGTGCAAATGCCAAAGAGGGAGTTCATGCATATCACCAAACCTTATCCCCACATGCATCTTTGGACACGCCGCCCCCACTCACCGACTGGGCTGCACAAGCACACACATATACCACACAAACACAGGAAAAATTCAGACAAACCCACGCACACGAAAGTGGGAACGCCCAGCACGAGTTTAATGACCCTCTCACATATTTTTTTTAATCCATTTACACAAAAAGACATACAGTAGTCCTTTCCCCAAATTATAGCTCTAATTTCCACACCCAAATAGGACACTAATTCGAAAAAAATAGACATCAATACAGGGGAGTTGATGCAAGACCTCACACCAGAGCCTACGACTGCATGTACATAAATATGCAAAGGGAAAGATCAACACATACTGTGATATCATTGATGCAGCAATGAAACGGATTTTACTTTCCTCGAATGAAGATGATCGAAAGGCGATTCCCGGAGAGAGCAACACCACGAGCGACAACTGAAAATTTTTCACCTTTCTAACCTAAGTTTTCGGCTGCTATTTTCACAAACCCTACGTTTTCCTTTTCTCTTTTTTTTTAATCAAAAGGGTTTGGGGAGGTAATCCTGTAATTAAGAAAGATTAGGCTTTAAAAGTGTTACTAAAAATTAGGATTTAAATAAAAGTGCTCCCACAATTTTAAAATAAATTTTACAACTTTTCAATGTACCCATAAAATTTTTAAAGTGCTAATATTTAAATGGATTTGAAAAGCGCGCATTATTTCAGTTGTAAAAATAATATAGGTCAAATCTAAAAAAAACGCTCTTTAAATTTAGTCGGAAAAAGAAATAAAATAATTGGACTTGAATCCGCTATAATCCTTTAATAAACATCATGAAAATATTTTTCCCCCTCAAAAATTCTAATCAAATAGATTTTCATAGTAGCCGTTACCGTGCTCGAGCGTCTTCCTCCAGAAATCTCCCCTCAAACCAAAATCCTGAATTCTAATTAAAGGAACGCCAACGTCAAAATTAGAATAAAATTAATAAGGATGATATTAAAAATCAATTTTTATCTTTCAATTAATTGTTTTGTCGGTCCATGTGGCTACCTCGGAGCTGCAAGCATTACTGCTCAAGAATCCTATGAAAAGTGGCGCCTCAGGTGTGTTCTCTTTTATTATATACCCCGATATTTGTGGATTTCATGTTTTTTGGTACAAATTGGTGATATCTTTCAAATTTGTCTCGTCACGGATTTTTTGCATCCATTTACCATTTGCTCTACGTTTATCTTTCCATTTTTACTTTACTCCCAATCTTGTTCATGTCAGAGGGAATCAAGCCTATGCAAAAGAGGACTTCTTAAAAGCCGAGGAGTGCTACACTTCTGGATTGAATTGTATTTCTCAAACTGAGGAATCTAGAAGCTGCCTTAGAGCTCTCATTGTTGTGCTATAGCAATCGTGCTGCAACACGAATCTCACTTGGAAGAGTGAGGGAAGCACTAGAAGATTGTACTAAAGCCGCTGCATTGGATCCCAGTTTCCTTAGGGTGCAAGTTCGAGCTGGCAGGTAATAAGTGTGTTAATTGCTTTGCGTCCCATCCAGCTCCTTGCTTTATTGGGTGGTCACTCTCACCAGGGTTATATCATTTTTTAAAATTCTGGTATAAATACAATTTTCATTAGCCTCACGTGATTATGGAAAAGGAAAAGATTATAGTTAATGGAGCAAAACTAGAGATTTATTTCTTATATTTGGATTCATGGCCTGGGACAACCCCTCCCTTTGATTTTAGGGTATAAGAAGATCAAGAACATATTTCCTCAGTAAGTGTGTAATATTGAGAATCCTCTCCTCGATCTAACTTCCATGTTCAGGAAATAGCACCAGGGACCTTGTGAGTATACATACTTCTTTACTGATAAGGAAATTTTCAACCCAACCTTGTGGAGACTATTTAAACCGTAGAGGGATATATTCAATACATTCATTTCCCCTTCATATGTTTCCAAAACCTGGTGGAACATCCATATATAAATCTTACTCAAGCTAACTAATGAGGAATATGCATTTTTAACATTTTTCTTCAAATTACCAATTTTTTTTTGCCAAAAATAAATGAGTCTCCAGAATTATATATACATATTGTCCTTCAGAAAGTATGTCAAAACATATTTCATATTGAGTGAAAAATCTTTCATATTTATCCGGAGAACATGCAAAACATATTTGATATTGAGGATTTCGTAGATTGATCGGTGTTCTCTTAACAATTTTTATTTTTCAAAGTATCAATATTTCATTTGCCAAGAGTAAATGAGTTTTCCAGAAATTATATATATATGTATTGTCCTCCAGAAAATATATCAAAACATGTTTCATATTGAATGATAAAAATTTTCATATTCCTTCGAGAATATGCAAAACATATTTGATATTGAGGATTTCGTAGATTGATCGGTGTTCTCTTAACAATTTTTATTTTTCAAAGTATCAATATTTCATTTGCCAAGAGTAAATGAGTTTTCCAGAAATTATATATATATGTATTGTCCTCCAGAAAATATATCAAAACATGTTTCATATTGAATGATAAAAATTTTCATATTCCTTCGAGAATATGCAAAACATATTTGATATTGAGGATTTCGTAGATTGATCGGTGTTCTCTTAACAATTTTTATTTTTCAAAGTATCAATATTTCATTTGCCAAGAGTAAATGAGTTTTCCAGAAATTATATATATATGTATTGTCCTCCAGAAAATATATCAAAACATGTTTCATATTGAATGATAAAAATTTTCATATTCCTTCGAGAATATGCAAAACATATTTGATATTGAGGATTTCGTAGATTGATCGGTGTTCTCTTAACAATTTTTATTTTTCAAAGTATCAATATTTCATTTGCCAAGAGTAAATGAGTTTTCCAGAAATGTTTCTCTCTACCTTTTATTTAATTATTTGAAACCTGTTAATATTTTATTATGTGAGGGATGACAAAAATAATTACAAAAGCGACAGATGAGAATGAGTCTCTTCTCTTTTGAATATGGTGTTCCATACGAGTTCCTTGGAAACAATTAGAAGAGAGATGGAAGAAACTAATGAAGAGCATGTGTTAGTTGAGTTGGCTAAAATTGAGGCAATTAAGGAATGTGGAGAGACGGAAGCTCAAAGGAAAGAAGATAATGAACTATTCTGGAAAAGGAGAGAGGTGACTTTGAATAAAATGAAGAAAATTGCTCGAGAAATCGAATATGCAAAAAAATTGGAGAACAAGAGATATCAATATGTTAGAGAATGGATTAAAGAAAATGAAGGAAATGGCGAAAAGAACATAAAGAAACGAAAACCCCACGTCTTTGTTAGATTCTCTCACAACAAAGTTGGAGGTTGCAAAGGAGGAATCGGTTCTAGAAATAGTGTTTAGTTTATTTGGCATAAGTACAGTTGGTGCTGATTGAACCTTAATAATATGCAATTATAGTCGTTTAGTATATTCCATGTGTGTGTATATATGAAAAGAGGTTTAGTATATTAAAAGAGAAAATATATTTTCGGTAGGTACAGTTCGCATTAGTAGGTGGGAGTTCGAATATATATATATATATATATATTGTTTTTAGAACTGGTTGCTTTGGTCCGAACAATGCATAAAAACCGGTCTAACCGGTCAAAAAACTTGCCCAACCGGTCAAAAACCGGACTAACCGGTCAAATGACCGGACAAACCGGTCAAAAACCGGACCAACCGGTAAAGAAACCGGACGAACCGGTCAATAACCGGTCAACCGGTTTTCTATATTACTTTTAATCCTTTTCACAAAACTCCAGATACCCACCAGCCGTTGGATCTATCGAATCTTGAAATCTTGGCCCTCCGCTTCTTCCGGCGCGATTTCCAACAACCTTTTACCTCCTTCATCTCTTTCCTGATTTTATTGCACAGACTCCAATAACCCTTCACAGTCCTCGTCGTGCATACTGCTTTATGGTAATTGTTGTTGTCGTATCTTGAAATCATTAAATTCCAATATGGTAATTGTTGTTGTACATCGAATCTGAAATTACATTAGATTAGTTCCTGTAACATTTGAGATCGCAGATATATAATCACTTGGAATTTTGAGCTAATTATGGTCGTTGTTGTTGTCGTATCCCTTGGTTTTTTATTTTTTTTATTTTTTTTTGCTATACTGCTTTTAGTTGATTCATATTTTTTTCATCTGGAGCTTGGAGATGTGATAACTAGATCTCTTATCGAAAAGAATTTCTCATTGATTTTGTTTTGTTGATGTATTTTATAAATTCAGGTGCATCTTATTATGGGTGAGACTGTAGTTGAGATCTGGTGTATCTACTTTTAAGTTTCTTTTTATCAGTATTATTTTAGTTCAGAAATGTTCTTGAATTTGGAAACATAATTCCATACATGGAATGTGTGCTGTGCTGGTGCAGGCTATGCAACCAATACCAGGCCCCAATTCCCATACTCTAGTTAAATGTTGGTATAAAGCAAAGTGAGTGTCTTTATGATAGAAGAAGAAGAGAACATAGGCTTCCTCTACCATGGAAAAGTTGAAGCCGGAAACTCCACTTGACTATGCTGTATTTCAGCTGTCACCGAAACGCACGAGGTGAGGACTGATTTGTTTATGTTCGATTTTATTGTCATTGTTATGTTCTGGATGGCCTCTATACTTGATTACTGATAATATGTTCTTTGAGACTTAGAAGTTGCCTTCTGGTTAGGAAGACTGAGGATAGAACCATGTCCTCCATCTCCAGCACGAACAGAAATAATCACCTCGTCAAAATACTTATGACGTTCCTTTACCAGAGTGTCTTGGCTTGGGGATGGCGGCCTCTTCGTCTTAGTAAGCACATTTTTCAGCACTGCGCATTGATATTTCTTTTGAACTGTGGATTTCCTAGGAAAATGCCGTGAACTATAGCGCAATATATAACAGAGTTAATGAAGAACAAATTACTAAAGTATTACAAAATATACGAACATTTTGTAAATTAGTAATTTGGCATCATGCTACCAACTATCCCAATCATAGTAAATTAGTTGAGTGCATTGCTTCATAAAATAATCATAACCTGGAAGCCTAAATTTGAAACAATGTGGGTGGATGCTTTAATAAATTATTATAGATGTAGGAGCTGGTCTTTTTTTGTTGGATTTTGGAAAATTAAAATTTCTTTAAATACATCGACAGAGAACCAAGAAAAAATTGATTAAAAATTTAGAATTGACATCTATCCATTTCTAATATATGGTAAATAATATCGATGTTGGCACATTGTCAGATCGTGTGGCTGGATTTATATTCTTTGTTTTATGAATTTGGAATGATATAGATGCCTGATGGCGTAGATTTACTTTTATTGAACATCATATATTATAGTTTTTTTTTTAATATTAAAAGTGTTTAACAACATCTACTGATAATATGTTACTCTCGACCAGATGTGAGTTGTTTGTTTCCAGTGATGGGAGCACGGAGAAAATTGCTTCTGGGTTGCTTAAACCGTTTGTTGCCCATTTAAAGTTTGCAGAGCAACAAATTGCATCTGCTGCAATTTGTAAGCAACGATCCGGCCCGGCTCTCGACGGAAGATACCAAGTCCACCATCAGGTCTCTGTGTGGGACAGAAACGTAAGGGAACTCCAGGAACTTTGCCTTAAGCTCATTGCCGGAACTCATGGACATTCGGAATCTTGATCGAGAAATTGAAGGTGGAGGGAATTGGTGACAAGAGATTGCAGCAAATGTTTCTCTCTACCTTTTATTTAATTATTTGAAACCTGTTGATATTTTATTATGTGACAAATGACAAAAAAATTACAAAAGCGACAGATGATTATGAGTCTCTTCTCTTTTGAATATGGTGTTCCATACGAGTTCCTTGGAAACAATTAGAAGAGAGATGGAAGAAACTAATGAAGAGCATGTGTTAGTTGAGTTGGCTAAAATTGAGGCAATTAAGTAATGTGGAGACACTGAAGCTCAAAGGAAAGAAGATAATGAACTATTCTGGAAAAGGAAAGAGGTGACTCCGAATAAAATGAAGAAAATTACTAGAGAAATCGAATATGCAAAAAAATTGGAGAACAAGCTGGCTGTTACATTATCAGATATGAATATGTTAGAGAATTCTGCTTACTGAACACAGGAATTAGAAAGATTTGAATAGTTTCAGTCTGAATTTGGTAATTGTTTTTTTCTGGCTTTCATTTGGAGTGTTTCATGTGGCAGAGATATTTACTAGTTTTATCTCTGATTTTTTAACTTGCTCAGAATTGTCATTTTTGTGGCCTAAAAAAGGCGAGAAATCTCTTTTTTGGCTCTGCTCAAGAGAAGACAAAGAAGATTGAGAAGAATCATGCGAAGTTTTGGCGGTTTGAATGAAGGCATGTGAGACATGGCCAACTTTGATTCCATGTTTCTTCTTTTGAACAAGCATTGGTGCTGCAGCCTCAGGGAGAGTTGCAGATGACGCAGCAAAAATGAAGCTAGGCTTGCCAATGTCTGCTAAATTTGTATTGTGATCGTATTGACTACATCCATCATTATCTCGTCTCATAGAAGAAGTGCACGAATTCCCCTCAGCATCTCCTGCAGTGACAAAGGAGTCAGCACTGTAATCTAACTCCTCGGTAGCAGACTTGAAGCCCCCCTCGGTAGCAATGCCCCTCTCTTAGTCTTGGCGTTTTGGCCACTTTGATGAGTTTGTTTATGTGAAGTAACTTGTTAGTGACATGCTCTATGGTGTATTACTACATAGTAATGACTTGTAATTTTACACTGCCTCTAATTTTGTGTATATCGCAAATAAATTAGTTTTCCACTTTGAAGTAATTTGTTTTTTCTTGAAAGAATTTAGAGATCATCTTTACAGAAGCTGTTTCAGGAGCTGTAAACTATTTTAGGCTTTTTCGACTGTACATGATGCATAACTACACACATGCTTAAATGTATCCACTATTTAATTTATTTTATTGTATTTAATTTGGAGTTTCGTGAAAATAGAATGAAATTACCATTCACAGCAGAACGATATTATTTGCCCTTTATTTTATGATTTGTATAATAACTTTTTGCGTTCATAAAATATTCGTAAGTGGAATGTGTTCGAGTGATATAATGATGTGGTAATATAATAAAAATAATAAATAAACTATTATTATTGTTAACTGCTATCGATTTCCACTTATTGAAGGTCGTGATATGTTTTTATTTGAAAAAAATCATTACTTTGTTCAATATTATTTAATTATATAACATGTATAGTAATTAAAAAAGTGGGTAATAAATATGACGTGTTCTTCGTGGTCATCATCAGAAGATCAATAAATTAAACCCATATACCCGTGTGGTAAAGTCCTCAAGTCAGTATGTGCATAAATATAAAGTAGAGCACATAAAAAAATAATTATGTGCATCTTCTTCAATAGTCTCAACTCCAATACCTTCATTAACATAAACAGTAGATTCTTCACCTAATTTTTCTTTACATTGCATTCATTTATGCACAAGCGCTCTGCTGCGGAAACTAGACATTCTTCAGCTGCATTCATGGAAATAATAGTTGAGATCTGGTGTATCTACTTTAAAGTTTCTTTTTATCAGTATTATTTTAGTTCAGAAATGTTCTTGAATTTGGAAACATAATTCCATACATGGAATGTGTGCTGTGCTGGTGCAGGCTATGCAACCAATACCAGGCCCCAATTCCCATACTCTAGTTAAATGTTGGTACAAAGCAAAGTGAGTGTCTTTATGATAGAAGAAGAAGAGAACATAGGCTTCCTCTACCATGGAAAAGTTGAAGCCGGAAACTCCACTTGACTATGCTGTATTTCAGCTGTCACCGAAACACACGAGGTGAGGACTGATTTGTTTATGTTCGATTTTATTGTCACTGTTATGTTCTGGATGGCCTCTATACTTGATTAATGATAATATGTTACTCTCGACCAGATGTGAGTTGTTTGTTTCCAGTGATGGGAGCACGGAGAAAATTGCTTGTGGGTTGCTTAAAACGTTTGTTGCCCATTTAAAGTTTGCAGAGCAACAAATTGCATCTGCTGCAATTTGTAAGCGACGATCCGGCCCGGCTCTCGATGGAAGATACCAAGTCCACCATCAGGTCTCTGTGTGGGACAGAATCGTAAGGGAACTCCAGGAACTTTGCCTTAAGCTCATTGCCGGAACTCATGGACATTCGGAATCTTGATCGAGAAATTGAAGGTGGAGGGAATTGGTGACAAGAGATTGCGGCCATATGTTTCTCTCTACCTTTTATTTAATTATTTGAAACCTGTTGATATTTTATTATGTGACAAATGACAAAAATAATTACAAAAGCGACAGATGAGAACGAGTCTCTTCTCTTTGGAATATGGTGTTCCATACGAGTTCCTTGGAAACAATTAGAAGAGAGATGGAAGATACTAATGAAGAGCATGTGTTAGTTGAGTTGGCTAAAATTGAGGCAGTTAAGGAATGTGGAGAGACTGAAGCTCAAAGGAAAGAAGATAATGAACTATTCTGGAAAAGGAGAGAGGTGACTCAGATAAAATGAAGAAAATTGCTCGAGAAATCGAATATGCAAAAATATTGGAGAACAAGCTGGCTGTTATATTATCAGATATCAATATGTTAGAGAATGGATTAAAGAAAATCAAGGAAATGGCGAAAAGAACAAAAAGAAACGAAAACCCCACGTCTTTGTTAGATTCTCTCACAACAAAGTTGGAGGCTGCAAAGGAGGAATCGGTTCTAGAAATATTGTTTAGTTTATTTGGCATAAGTACAGTTTGTGCTGACTGAAACCGTAATAATATGCAATTATGGTCGTTTAGTATATTCCATGTGTGTGTGTATATATGAAAAGAGGTTTATTATATTCCATGTGTGTGTATATATGAAAAGAGGTTTATTATATTCCATGTGTGTGTATATATGAAAAGAGAAAATATATATTCGGTAGGTACAGTTCGCATGAGTACGTGGGAGTTCGAATATATATATATATATATTGTTTTTGGAATGGGTTGATCTGGTCCAACAATGCATAAAAACCTGTCTAATCGGTCAAAAAACTTGCCAAACTGGTCAAAAACCGGGCTAACCGGTCAAAAGACCGGACGAACCGGTAAAAAACCGGACCAACCGGTCAAGAAACCGGACCAACCGGTCAATAACCGGTCTAACCGGTCAACCGGTTTTCTATATTACTATTATTCCTTTTCACAAAACTCCAGTTACCCACCAGCCGTCCATATTTTTTTCATCTGGAGCTTGGAGATTTGATAACTAGATCTCTTATCGAAAAGAATTTCTCATTGATTTTGTTTTGTTGATGTATTTTATAAATTCAGGTGCATCTTATTATGGGTGAGACTGTAGTTGAGATCTGGTGTATCTACTTTTAAGTTTCTTTTTATCAGTATTATTTTAGTTCAGAAATGTTCTTGAATTTGGAAACATAATTCCATACATGGAATGTGTGCTGTGCTGGTGCAGGCTATGCAACCAATACCAGGCCCCAATTCCCATACTCTAGTTAAATGTTGGTACAAAGCAAAGTGAGTGTCTTTATGATAGAAGAAGAAGAGAACATAGGCTTCCTCTACCATGGAAAAGTTGAAGCCGGAAACTCCACTTGACGATGCTGTATTTCAGCTGTCACCGAAACGCACGAGGTGAGGACTGATTTGTTTATGTTCGATTTTATTCATTGTTATGTTCTGGATGGCCTCTATACTTGATTACTGATAATATGTTACTCTCGACCAGATGTGAGTTGTTTGTTTCCAGTGATGGGAGCACGGAGAAAATTGCTTCTGGGTTGCTTAAAACGTTTGTTGCCCATTTAAAGTTTGCAGAGCAACAAATTGCATCTGCTGCAATTTGTAAGCGACGATCCGGACCGGCTCTCGACGGAAGATGCCAAGTCCACCATCAGGTCTCTGTGTGGGACAGAAACGTAAGGGAACTCCAGGAACTTTGCCTTAAGCTCATTGCCGGAACTCATGGACATTCGGAATCTTGATCGAGAAATTGAAGGTGGAGGGAATTGGTGACAAGAGATTGCGGCCATATGTTTCTCTCTACCTTTTATTTAATTATTTGAAACCTGTTGATATTTTATTATGTGACAAATGACAAAAATAATTACAAAAGCGACGGATGATTATGAGTCTCTTCTCTTTTGAATATGGTGTTCCATACGAGTTCCTTGGAAACAATTAGAAGAGAGATAGAAGAAACTAATGAAGAGCATGTGTTAGTTGAGTTGGCTAAAATTGAGGCAATTAAGTAATGTGGAGACACTGAAGCTCAAAGGAAAGAAGATAATGAACTATTCTGGAAAAGGAAAGAGGTGACTCCGAATAAAATGAAGAAAATTACTAGAGAAATCGAATATGCAAAAAAATTGGAGAACAAGCTGGCTGTTACATTATCAGATATGAATATGTTAGAGAATTCTGCTTACTGAACACAGGAATTAGAAAGATTTGAATAGTTTCAGTCTGAATTTGGTAATTTTTTTTTTTGGCTTTCACTGTTCTCTGTTTTGGAGTGTTTCATGTGCCAGAGATATTTACTAGTTTTATCTCTGATTTTTTAACTTGCTCAGAATTGTCATTTTTGTGGCCTAAAAAAGGCGAGAAATCTCTTTTTTGGCTCTGCTCAAGAGAAGACAAAGAAGATTGAGAAGAATCATGCGAAGTTTTGGCAGTTTGAATGAAGGCATGTGAGACATGGCCAACTTTGATTCCATGTTTCTTCTTTTGAACAAGCATTGGTGCTGCAGCCCAGGGAGACTTGCAGATAACGCAGCAAAAATGAAGCTAGGCTTGCCAATGTCTGCTAAATTTGTATTGTGATCGTATTGACTACATCCATCATTATCTCGTCTCATAGAAGAAGTGCACGAATTCCCCTCAGCATCTCCTGTAGTGACAAAGGAGTCAGTACTGTAATCTAACTCCTGGGTAGCAGACTTGAAGCTTTCAGTCTCAGCTCCTGAAACAGCATCTTCTTCAATACTCTCAACTGTTTTTATTAAGCCATGAGAAACATATTAATTATATCGGTTTTTAGTCGAACAAATCAAATGTAGTATTTATGCGTTGAAGGTTTCTATTTATTCAAACAATAATCCGTTAAAATTTCTTACAACCATATAGACTACTTACAAAAATTTTATGCACAAAACTATTCTGTATCATTTTGGTTATCGTAATCATCGAAAATCTTACATAGCAAATGTACCAACATGTTTAAGTTAATTACACTTATTCATCTAGATCTTACAGTTTTAAAATAAAACCTCAAAGCTCGTAACATCCTAAGTCAAAGCACACAAAATAAGAAGTTAAAAAAATATCTACAGCAAGTTCATCGGTGTTACAAAAATTATTAAAAAAACGGGGTCAACCAAACACCGTAATATAAGCATTTTATACAGTAAATTTATTCTTCACAATATCAAAAAATGTCACTTGACCTCAGTGTAAGTAGGTTGAAGAAGGATGTAGTGTCCTTTTGTATTCGTGCATTTTTCAACCATGTTTTTTCCTTTGTATGATTTATCTATAGGTTTCAACTTTCAGGAAAATATTTACAACCTAACTTAATATTGAGATCGTTAGATTGGATCAATTGACAGCCGTAGTTCAATTTATTCGTCGGTGTTAGGACAGTTTGGTAGGCCTTATGATTGTATGTAACATTAATGGGCTTTTTTTATAAATATTGTAAAAAAAAAAAAACAATTTCAAAAATAAGGTAAATGGGAGAGTTTTGCAAAACTACTGTAAAACGCTATCCCAAACAGCGGACGCTGCAATGTAAATGCAGCGTCCGCTTTTGTCAAGAGCGGACGCTGCTTATTGTTTTTTTCTTCTTTTTTTTTAAAATTTAAAAAAAAAACAAAAACTGAAAGCTGGCGGGCAGCGTCCGCTTTTCACAAAAGCGGACGCTGCTTAGTTGTTGTTTTTATTTTTTATTTTTTTAATTTAAATTTAAATTTAAAAAAACATTTAAATTTAAAAAACAAACTAAAAAAAATGTCGGACGCTGCATTGCAGCACTGCAGTAGGTTTTTTTTATTTTGTTTTTTTAAACAAATATTATTTTATTTATATATATTCAAATTAAATTACAAATAATATTTGTTTTAAAAATTAAATAAATATTTGGAGTATGTTTCACGGTATACCATCCATATTGGTCTTCTTGGAGGAAATGCAATTCAAATTATTTCAATTGCTTGAATAATTTGATGAAATCAAAATGTCTGTTGTTGTCGTAATAAACAAGCAGCTTCTGTATTTTGAGTCGCATATAAACTTGGTTTAATTGTACATATAATACTAATAACGTAATATGTATTTATATGCGACTCAAAATATATGAACGTGATATATGAGGGTTTTTTTTATATAAATTTAATAAATTAAAAAAAATCCAAACTGTCGCGTAATAAATTAAATTGCAGCGCACGCGACAGTTTGGATTTAATTTATTACGCGACAGTTTGGATTTTTTT
>KV000905.1:2030-13521 GCA_001598015.1 Dorcoceras hygrometricum | reverse complement strand
TACTATATATATATATATATATATATATATATATATATATATATATATTGTCATATTATTATTATATGAATAAGATAAAAAGGATTTAATTGGGCAGCTGTCAAAAAGATTTGAAAGTTGAGTATAATACTTAATATCGGTTATTATTAATATAAATTTTTTTCCTTTTACTTAGTTTGAGTGATGATATCACTACAATTAACCGCATTTTCTTTTGATTTCAACATTTCGGTTCCCAAATTAGACGTCCTACTATACAAACAATAATCCATAAGATTACCTTAAATCAACCAAAAACAGTTTACCTGCTAACCAGACACGAGATAGATCTTCCAAACAACAAGACCTTTTTCGAATAAGTCAATTCATTTATTAAGCTCAGTAATGCATTTCTAACTTGATACTCAAAATTTGAAAAAATGCATTCTACCAAATATTTGTATTAATTTTGAGTGATTGTATTGTTAACAGCAGAAAATATGAGATTGAGAGTTCATGACAGAAAATGCAAGATGAAGTATGAGAAAATAATTTGAGCCACTAAAAAGTTTAGAATATACTTGCTGAATAATTAAGATTTTGTATTTCAATTTTAAATCTTAACATCACATTGTAGTAACTAAAGGAAATAGTTTACTGATGAAATAAACCACAGTGATATATTTTCAATAATCGAACTTAAAGGCTAAATTTTTAATGTTGAAGAGAACACTAAAGTTGGGCAGCACACTTGAGATTCATCTTGTCTTTATAAGTATAGTATAGCGTAACTCATATATATCTTATTTCTATGCTATTGTACATATATATCTCCATTACTACCACATATCTCAATTAATATGAGCTAAACGTAAATTAATAATACATAACCTTAATCGGTTCTAAAAATAGTGTTTAGTTTATTTGGTATACGTACAGTTGGTGCTGACTGAAACCGTAATCATGTGCAATTATGGTCGTTTAGTATATTCCATGTGTGTGTGTATATATGAAAAGAGAAAATATATGTTCGGTAGGTGCAGTTCGCATGAGTAGGTGGGAATTCGAATATATATATATATATATACATCTATAGATGTATTTAACCAAAATGAGGTATAAAACTGATAAAATTTTATCCCAAGGTATTTGTTTTAACCCAAGGGAGGGTCGGTTGTGTTGTTTTATCCCTGGGTTTGGAGGTGTTTTATACCGCATTTTGGTTAAATACATCTATAGATGTATATATATATATAGATATATATATATATATATATATAGAGAGAGAGAGAGAGAGAGGGCTGATAATTTGGTTGTAATTTGTGTAGGTTTTGTCTGAAAGTGGGTCTTCACAGTCCTCGTCTTCTTTGATTACTTTTACTGGATTTTTTTACATCTCGTCTTTATTTATTTCTGTATCACCTTGGGTCGCTTTCACATTTCAGTGTTATTATATTATTTTACCGATTTGCTGGCATTTCTGTGGGCACAGCTGAGTTTTTCTGGGTTTCAGTTAATGCTGCTTGATGCAAGTGTGAACCTCCTCCGTAGCCGGAATCGGCTTTCTTCCCGGGATTTTCTGTTTTCAGTTACGATTTCATTGGACCATGATTCTGTGTTTTGTGGTTGTTGATTCTGTTTTTACTGATTTCTTAGTTTCTGATCAGGGATCATTGGGTTTTTTCAATGATAATTCTTCAGTTTTGTTTTTCTTTTGCAGGGGCGGGTGAAAATTCTGCTTACTGAACACGGGAATTAGAAAGATTTGAATAGTTTCAGTCTGAATTTGGTAATTGTTTTTTTCTGGCTTTCATTTGGAGTGTTTCATGTGGCAGAGATATTTACTAGTTTTATCTCTGATTTTTTAACTCGCACAGACTTGTCATTTTTTTGGCCTAAAAAAGGCGAGAAATCTCTTTTTTGGCTATGCTCAAGAGAAGACAAAGAAGATTGAGAAGAATCATGCGAAGTTTTGGCAATTTGAATGAAGGCATGTGAGACATGGCCAACTTTGATTCCATGTTTCTTCTTTTGAACAAGCATTGGTGCTGCAGCCTCAGGGAGAGTTGCAGATGACGCAGCAAAAATGAAGCTAGGCTTGCCAATGTCTGCTAAATTTGTATTGTGATCGTATTGACTCCATCCATCATTAGCTCGTCTCATAGAAGAAGTGCACGAATTCCCCTCAGCATCTCCTGCAGTGACAAAGGAGTCAGCACTGTAATCTAACTCCTCGGTAGCAGACTTGAAGCTTTCAGTCACAGCTCCTGAAACAGAATCTTCTTCAATACTCTCAACTCCAATACCTTCATTAACATAAACAGTAGATTCTTCACCTAATTTTTTCTTTACATTACATTCATTTATGTACAAGCGCTCTGCTGCAGAAACTAGACATTCTTCAGCTGTATTCGTGGAAATATCAGGGTGGGACTCACTTGAAGAATTTTCCTCAAGACGGAAAGACTCATCTGATGCCACAGAAGTCTCTCCCGAAAAATTACTCTCAACCAGTGTTTCTTCATATGGCGAGACATCCATTGGTGAATATGACTCAGAAGATTCAGCATTTTCTTGAAATCTGCCAGGCAAGACAAAGTCTTGACCAAACACTGATGGAATATGTGCAGGTTTCTTCCACTTCCCCTTCTTTTTTTTTCAATCCAATATCTTTAACAGATTCCCGCTTTGTCTCCACTTTTCTATTTAAGCCAAAAAGTAAGGGCCCTTTTGTTTTTGGGGTCTTGAATTCCATAGGTTGTGTCATACCATCCCGCTCCCTAGTGAAAATAAACTCAGGTTCGTTGTGAACCCTATGCATAGAAGGCATTTCAGCGTTATCAATAACTCGTTGGAAAGGAATCCCACTGGATGGAAACATTACCGACGTTAGATCAAATTATATAACCTCACTTAGCTCATGTTGTTCAATATCATGAAACCTCCAGGGTCAAATCAAGTTGTTTTGACTTTTTTTATCCTAAGAATGGGTTTGACGCTGTAGTTTGCTGCTATGAGAATAAGACATAAGTAATTGCAAGGACCTTTTCCGAACTGTCTAAACGAATAAATAAGAATTTTATAGAAGCTACTAAGTTCACGCATTAAATAGTTGGTTAGGATTTTCGACCTGTGTTCTTTAGGTTCTATCAGCTTTTTTCTGTTAATGAAGAACACTATGCTGCAGTTTAGGGAAAAAAGTTCCACTTGAGTTTCCAAGCAATATATGTGTGATATCTTCAACATTATTTCTGGTGTCCTTTGGCCCAAGGAAAACTTGCCGAGTATGATATCATGGGCAGCCATTGGTACCATACATGATGGCAAAGCAGTGTGTAAATAATCTGCCATGAAATTCTTGGAAACAGTCTCCAAAAGTTAATCTTGAAGATGGTACTACGATGAAGTATTTCCCTTAACCTTAAATGATCCTTTTGCTTTTCATTTTGTACTCATTGCCCTTATTGACATCTAGGACTGTGCTTTGCTTCCATTCAATTTTTTGTTTACATTTCTGATTTTCAAAAAATGAAAGTGAACACACTTTTTCCTTGTCCTTTGCCACTGGAAGAAGGGTATATCTAAATATGTATTTTCCGTCTTCGTAAGAGAAACACAAAAATAGTTTATTTAAGTTACTTCCGGCGATATACATTTTAATGGCTAGTTTACTCAGAGATATAGTATGTCCATTGATGCATATATATGTTATTCCTTCTCCGCTTCCAATCTCTATCCTTTGTACAATCACCATGGAAGGTTTGTTTGATCCTTCTATAGAATGATAGCTGCATTTTTTAAGGACCGGAAACTGTGGGTAGTGTTAAAGAGCTACCCTACAATTGTCCAGGTAGATATTTTAGAGCACCTAATTCTTGAGGTAGAACATTCCTGTGGATATCTTGAGAGGTATATTTGCCTGATTTTGTGATTTGTCTTCTTTAAAACTCTCCCGCCTACTATATTGAGAGGTTTAGATAGCACATTTTTTCTATTAGACTACATGCTACTGTATAGAGATATGGAATGCTCTTGTCATGATTATGGTTACTGATTTAATCTAATTAATGGAGTGGAGTGGATGTTATGTTAGAGAAGAATTTGGATTAGATTTTCATTTTTCATCTAAGGAGAAGCATCACCCAAGCCGTAGGGCGTGCCACTGGAGTCATCTCGGCGTCATGGGAAGAGGATGGATTGGAGGAAACCATGCCATACCTGGTCATTGGCCGAACCTGAGCTCTGATACCTCGTGGATTTGAGAGAAATGGAATGCAGAGGAAAGTCCCCTTTTTATTGACATTTTGAATGAATATACAAGCAACCACAATCCTCCATTTATACTAATATTACCAACAAACCAATCTAATCAAATTTAGTTTAAATGAAGAAGATAACAGAGAAGATAATGAGAAAAAATATCCATAATTAAGTCATCTAAGCCAAGATAACCACAAGTACACAAACAAGCATAATATTTCCATAATTTATCAAACTAACCAATGGTACAATGATCTAAAATATCTACGAATGTGTATATAAATTACAATCATCAAAGTAATTCTAAACCAAGAAGACCACAATTACACAAACCTAAATTTTCCATAATATACATATCTTAAAAGATGTAATTTGTTATGAGTCCGAACTTATTGTTATGAGGTCATAACCAAAACGAGAAAAATAAGCCGGGCAAAATAAAAAACTAAGTTATAAAAAATAACCACAAGTAAGCTAAGCTAAAATATCCATAACGTTATTGTACATATAAATTATTATGTGTTAGGCAACCTTATTCTCGTCCTCGTTGGCTAAAATTTCGATAATGAAATGTGAATATAAATTACCATCCTCAAAGTTATTCTAAACCAAGTCAACCACAAGTACATAAGCCAAAAATTTCCAAAATTTATCAAAATAACCACAAGTACGATAGGCCAAAGTATTCCATAATGTGTATGTAAATGACCATTCTCAAAGTCATTCTAAACCAAATTATCCAAAATTCCACAAGCCAAATATTTCCATAATATATTATGTTTTAAGAATCCGAACTTATTGCTATGAGATAACAACCAAGGTAACCATAATTAAACGAGCCTAAAAATTCTATAATTTATGAAATAAACACTACGCTAAAATATCCATAATGTGTATGTAAATGTCCATCCTCAAAAGCGATTATTCTAAACCAAATTATTCACAATAACACAAGCCTAAAATTTCCATAATGTATATGTATTTCAAGACTTTGAACTTATTGTTATGAGGTCACAACCTAAAAGAAAAAAATAAAAACCAAAACGAGAAAAATAAGCCGGGCAAAATAAAAAACTAAGTTATAAAAAATAACCACAAGTAAGCTAAGCTAAAATATCCATAACGTTATTGTACATATAAATTATTATGTGTTAGGCAACCTTATTCTCGTCCTCGTTGGCTAAAATTTCGATAATGAAATGTGAATATAAATTACCATCCTCAAAGTTATTCTAAACCAAGTCAACCACAAGTACATAAGCCAAAAATTTCCAAAATTTATCAAAATAACCACAAGTACGATAGGCCAAAGTATTCCATAATGTGTATGTAAATGACAATTCTCAAAGTCATTCTAAACCAAATTATCCAAAATTACACAAGCTCAAAATTTCCATAATATATTATGTTTTAAGAATCCGAACTTATTGCTATGAGATAACAACCAAGTATTTACATTATGGATATTTCGGTAACTTAGTTTTCCATTTGCCTAATTGATTTTTTTTCTTTAAGGTTGTCACCTCATAGCAATAAGTTCGGACTCGTAAAATATATATGTAATAGGGAAATTTTAGGCTTGTGTAATGTGGATAATTTTGTTTAAAATGGGTTCGAAGATGGTAATTTACACACATTATGGACATTTTAGCCTAGTGTACTTATGGTTATTTTAATTAATTATGGAAATTTTAGGCCCGTGTAATTGTGATTAAATTTGTTTAAATAAATTAAAGAACGGTAACTTATATTTACTTTTCATTATCATAATTTTAGCGAACGAGATCTCTAGATATCTTAGCACATATTCATTTATATTGACAATAACATTATGAATATTTTAGCCTAGTGAACTTGTGGCCATTTTGATAACTTGGTTTTTTATTTGCCCGGTTAATTGTTATCTTTTAGGTTATGACCTCATAACGATAAGTTCGGACTTATAAGAACATCTTTTAGGCTATATGCACATAATGAAGATTTTAATTTTGTTTAATTGTGGTTAACTTGGTTTACAATGACTTACAGGATGGTCATATTTATATAAACATTTATGGGTACTTTAGAGTAGTGTACTATTGGTTATTTTTGATAATTTATGGAAATTTTAGGCATTATTCAAATATTAAATAATGTTATGAAAAGCAAAACATCCTAAAAAATAACCTTTAATGTTATGAAAGTCATGATTTAAATATTAATATATAAAACACAATGATAACATGTCGAGATTTTCATAAAACACAATGATAACATGTCAAGATTTTTCTGTAGTTGAAACTATGGATAACATCCTAAAAGTGACTTTCATAACTTTCATATCAAGATTTTCATAAAACACAATGATAACATGTCAAGATTATGTTATGAAAAGCAAGATTTTATCGTAGTACCAATGATAACATATATGAAAGTTATGAAAGTCACTTTTAGTTATGATAGCAAGATTTCATATATGAAAGTTATGAAAGTCACTTTTGGTTATGAAAGTCAAGATTTTCATTAAACACAATGATAACATGTCAAGATTTTCATAAAACACAATGATAACATGTCTATTATAACCCAACATCCTAAAAAATAACCTTTAATGTTATGAAAGTCATTATTTAAATATTAATATATAAAACACAATGATAACATGTCAAGATTTTTCTGTAGTTGAAACTATGGATTTGAATGGATTAAAAATTGCTGCATAATTAATTTTTTACACTTCAAATCAAATCAAATAAAAATCATAATATTTCAAATTGTAACTTTTAAAATATGTTTTATAATTTTTAACTCATAAATCATAACATATAAAATTAATTTAAATAGTCAATTATGAGAAGAAAATAAAGAGCTACACATCATTTAATTGTTATTAGTTGACATTAATGGTTAGAAAACATTTTTTAACCTGCACACTTCATTTTGAACCTTTGTGCTTACCGTGTAGATAGTATGGAAAGCACGTAAGATTCTGTTTGACTCTCTTAAGCAAGTGCACGTCACAGAGCACTCAAAGAATAAGTGAGAAACATGAGTGTATGGTAAGAGGAGCCTTTTTTGCAATTATACTTTATACCATGCATCAACGAAACACCTGGGTGTGTTATTAGAATGACGGTTTATTCGTTCAAAATACAGTTCGATATCTATTAAATCTTTCGTATTAATTCATTACAATTATATAAAGAAGTAAAGTAGAATAATTGATGAACAGACTTGCATGTAACTGAAAACCACACTTGGTAACCCATTGTAATTATATAAAAAGGTAAAGAAGAATAATCATATAGATATATATGGGTGTTCGATTAAGTGTGTATAGATGAGAGTAGTTGAATGGATAATCTCGTGGGAAGCTATCGTGTGTCAATTACTTACGTTGTACCGCTTGATTTGATTAACTAGGTGGGCCGTAAAAAAAATGAACGTCAGATCCTAAAGGGTAATTGTAACATAGGAAATTCATAAGAGCACAAAGATAGATTTAAATTGTTTCAAGGGTTAGTGGTTAATTTAGTGTCATTGTAATTCTGTTACTTGGAGCAAATCAGCTTGCGTCTATGCTGATTTTAATTCAGCTCACGAAAAAAGGTTGACGAGAAGGAATTAGGAAGAATAAACTCAAACACAGTCCAAACTCCAGTACAGATGGCTGGATTGGTGAAGGATTATAATTTATTCTTCACTTGTCTCATACCAGGAACCACATTATGCCTAAATTTAAGATTTTGTATATATGATCAAATTTCAAAAAGTTTGATCAGATGTTGAATACTAACATCTTCCGTTTTAACTTGTTAATGAAGCTTGCAGCCATTTGTGAGACTGCCTTCCACTATCAGGATAAGATTCGTCCTATAGACTATGTGGTTAATGTTGCATTTAACATGCAGGTACCTCAATCCTTCTTTATATATGTCTGCGAAGTTAATTTCAATGTTTTGCCACAAACCATTTTGTCATTATTGAACTGTAATTAGTCATTATATCTAATTAATAACTGGAAAAGGTATTTCTCTTTTTTACATTTCTATATCTACTTATAAGATCGAAGGAAGCGACAATTTATGTAGACTCTTTCTGTGATACTATGGGGTTACCTTTCCATTTTAACGTTTTGTGAACCTTTATTAGTTTTATCCTCCAAAAGAATGGCTGGTCGGATCATCTTTCCCATCAAAATTCAATCCTGGTGTTATTCAGTCGGCATTGAAAGAGCTCAGCTCATATACTGTTAGGTGAGTTTTCTAGTTATCTCTTACATAGTTGTTTAAAAAATTGAATTGATATTTTTTGTGAATCGTTGCAATAAACTGCATGTGCATCCAACATCATCTCAGATCTATTCACATCCTGTGCTGAGGATTGGCTACAGGTAAAAAGGGGTAAAGAGTTGGAAGAAAAGGAAATATTTGGCAAGTGTTCCAATCATAACATTTTCAAATCATAAACACATGATGTCCTCTTTGTCCTCCCTCTGTTTGGAGTACAAACTTGGATTTCATATTAATATATATTTAGATGCCTTTTTGTGATAAAAGTACTAAATATTCGATGTTCTCTTGTTTGGATTGATGATGGCTCATTTATCTGTTGTTACTTTAACCATGATTCATGCATATAGAATATTTTGGGAGTCGACAAAGTTTGAAGGATTCACAGATTCAGTAGAGCCTTGGTATGGAACTGCATATACCGTGGAGTGATTGACTGGCTCGATTGTGGAGGTTGGTTCTTGTTTATGTTAGGAAACATCCTTTTCGTCCATCTTTGTAGTGGGTTTCACATGTGGTGTTCCATCTGTTCTTGATTTGCAGCAGTGGGTCAACGCAGCTCCGCAAGAAGATCTTCATCTTCCTTCCCCTAATGTATTTATACCAACGGACTTGTCTCTTAAAACTGTTCCTGATCAGGTGTGTTGTATAGCTTTCAAACAGATTACTTTAAGAGATTCTTTAGTCTTTTGGAGTTTACACTGAATTGTTGATGTTCCTAGTTGATCCGATCACTGTAACAGATAAAGTTACCTGTTCTGTTGAGGGAAACAACACGCTCAAGGTTGTAGTACAAGCCAGATACAACATTTTACACTCCTAAGGCATACCTCAAGATTGATTTCAACTGCCCCTTTTCTGGAAGCTCCCCGGAATCAGAAGTCCTTATGGAAATATTTACACGTTTGTTGATGGACTACGAAAATGAATATGGTAAGTTTCTGATTGCCGAGAAATAAGTTAATTGTTAATGCTTGAAACCATAAGGAACCAAGTATGTGCTGTGTTTCTTCATGTTTTGATGATAGTTCTCACTCTGACATTTTCCCTCGCCTCAAATCCAAGTTCACTAAACAAATATTTTTCCTCTTTCTCTGGCATGTGTCAGCATATGATGCACAGGTTGCTGGTCTTTATTATGGAGTTAACAACACAGATTATGGCTTTCAGGTGCTTATTTTTTCTCTAGTGTTTAAACACTTTGTTTCAAAGTTTTAGCATGACATGATATCGTTTCCAAAACAAGTGATGTGGTTAATCTTTTTTTTTTGTTGGAATAATGGAATTTGTATTCTTTTATAAGAAACATAATATATTAATATGGAAAAGATAAATACAGGTAGTGGACAATAGACCCGACTCAAAAGCAGTTTTGTCAATGGATTTGTCGCAGCCTCTCACAATGTTCTTTAATCTTAAATCAGTTGAGGTTAAATAGAGAAGAGTGTATTGTGAGAAGTAGCAAACCTGTCAGGCCCCGTGCTAATTACTCATAATTAACACTAAACAAGCGCATAAACACGGAAGCTAAAAATCAGGGCTTAAAAATTTTTCGAAATCATTTGGGCCTGAACGTAAAAACATACATTCAAATTATCGATAATCAAAGTATAAGTTAAATCAAACTCATACAAACCCAATAACAATAAATCTCAAGTCAATTTCAAATCCCCGATACATAGAAACACGGGGCATCCCCCTGTTCAATACATAAAATACTAGAACTGGGACTCATGGGAAAGGGGATCGACCAGCTGAACCGCCACTTTGTCCAGCCTGACTACCTGATGATCCTGCAAATGGGTAACGCATACCCAAGACACAGAACAAGAAAACAGAGTACGAGGTCAAGCCTCAGTACGAAGAGCTATCAAAACAGCTAAACATGTAACATGCTATAATCAATGCTATGAATGCATGAGGGATGTCAAGAAATCGGATTAGCTAGACCAGTCTATCAACTGGCAACTCAAATCAAGCCTCTATACCACGCACAGCCAATCAGCCGGTGGAAATCATCGATCCGTGATCATCGGGGCCCGTCAGCCCATCACAGCTCGGTAGTAGACACTCGAATCCGGTAGTCACCACTCCGATGATAGCGTTGGACTTTTCGGGCACGACTCAACAGTCGGCCAGTCACAACGTGGCACTCAAATCAGGTCATCAATTCAATCTGTCAATTCAGGCTCAAGATGTATGCATGAATGCCATTCAATATCAATGCTCAATGCATACAATTCATAATACGTGCAAACAGAATGTATAACTCAAGCAATTCATCAAACTGTTCCACGTAAACACATAGCAGCAAAGTCACTGATTTCACAACATTGAAATATAGACATGTTCACGCTCAAAGCTGCTAAGGGCTGCTCAATCGTACCTCAATTCCACAAATTCTACCTCACAAATTCGAACAGGGGCACGGCAACCTCACAACCAGCAACCAGCAGCTTCGAATTCTCTCCAAAGATCGTTCTGCAGCTTCAAATGAGTAACAATCGAAAGAGAAACTCACAGGGAACTCAGCGCCACCGAAAACACTCAAATCATCGGCGGAGAACGACGAAAATCTAAGGAAGAAATGTCTCGGGTGAACAGTAGCTCGACGAGGGTTTGGAAAACCAAACACTCAAATAATCGGCGGAGAACGACGAAAATCTAATAAAGAAATGTCTCGGGTGAACAGTAGCTCGACGAACTCAGCGCCACCCAAACACTCAAATAATCGGCGGAGAACGACGAAAATCTAATGAAGAAATGTCTCGGGTGAACAGTAGCTCGACGAGGGTTTGGAAAAGAGATAAGGAATATCTGGTTCTCAATACTTCTAAGTGTCGATCAACACCTCTATTTATATATATCTCAATTCCTTCGTCTGCTGATCACCAATCCAGCCGACATGAACAGTAAACAATCTCCCAGCAGGTGCCTTCTCTTTCTTTCGCTAAAACCAGCAGCAACAACCAGTCGAAGCA
>KV000904.1:80353-97102 GCA_001598015.1 Dorcoceras hygrometricum | reverse complement strand
GGCAGTGGTTTCTGGCAGCAGTTTCTAGCGGCATGTCTGTGGACAGTGCGGAGGAATGTTAGAGTAGATGTCCAACTAGCCAACTTGTGGCGTGTGGGTTTATAGACTCTTGTATAAGACAATTCTTTATATATGATATTCGCATTTATCCATATGGCATTCTTTACTTTCATTGTGTGTATGATGATTTACAATTGCGTTGAGTAAAGACATAGAATGCACTAAAGCGTATGTTAGATGTGATAGTGGGTATGACGGCTATCATGAAACACATCTAATAGTCGCTGTGTATTCTGAACCTGTTCCTAGTCGATTGGACCGTCAAAATGAGGATAAGACCGCCCGAGTTCGAGACTAGTATCTGCGATGCGAAGTACCATGTTTCATTGGTAGGGAACATTGTGATGTTCTGAGCATGCAGATAGATAGTGACCTGATGATCTATCGAACTACCCTCCTTCGGACTTTCCAAGTGGTTACCATTTGTCGAGTGGATAAGTCCGAGGTCTTGGTTGTACTGATTAGTCCTCAAGACTCGAAACGTCATTGAGACTCTACATGATAGGCGTCTCACTTTGACCCGTTTGCCGACTCACTTGGGGTCGTAAGGTGTCGGGATTGGGTGAGACCCCCATGCATGTAGGAGTCGATGCATCGTTGTCGAGGATTCACCGCTCGCAGACATGCGTGGATATCCTATGCTATCTGAGGGGATAATAGTGTATAAATCTCTGGCCGGAGTACTAGAAGTGTTTTAGGTAAATGTGTTTACCTAGTTACACTCGCGATGTCACTATTTGATCTCCAAGATGCATAGCTATCGGATCTATAGCGACTCTCGATTTACCAATGGTCGTTGATCTGATCGGGATATATGGATTGAAAGGACCGTACTGTACGCTAACCACGACCAACTGGTTCTTGCAGGCACTATCAGTGATACCTAGGGGATCATTGGGCGATGTTGCTAGACGCTTTACCATGATCCGATGGGCAAGTCCGGAATTGTGATTCCGGAGCCGCAATGGTTGTGGGCCCACGGCTAGCTGTATCCCTGAACCATTGAGGTCACACAAGTACTGGATTCGAGATTCCCGCACGGATACGTCAGTGAATGTTCATCCGTTGGACCCGGGCCCGTTGGGCCGGTCCAAGATTATGACTAAGTCTATTTAATTAGGCTTGTAGACTTCATAACTTAATTCATTAGACACAAACCCTAGTCTCCTAAGCTCCTAGCCGCCGCCTCCCCTCCTCTCATAAGCCTCGCCGCCGTCGCCCGGTGCACGCCGCCGCCGCCGCCGCCGCTTCGCCGGAAAATTGTTTCCGGCCTAGTTTGACGAGGAGAATCCGTCCGCGCCGATCTCGTCAGTACTTCTAGTGCAGGATGACGAAGGATTCTCGCATCTGGTCATGGACCGGATTGACGTAGTCTACCGCAATCTACCGTGAAGTGTCGTTTTCTTTACGAAACCGATCGGAGCCAGGCACGAGTTGCCAGCAAGGTAGTGTTTTGAACACCCTATGAATGTCATATTGTATATTGTTTATCGTATTGATCGTCTCCCGGACATGTTTTTTCTGTTCTTCCGCTGCCTCGCCGGGGGGCGCGATCCGATCCCCAACATCATAGCCAATCTAGTACCCAAAGCTGTTTGCAAACTCTTCCAAAACCTGGAAGTAAATCTAGGATCACAATCTGAGACAATCGAAACTGGCACACCATGCAATCTCACCACGAAATCTATGTATAGCTTGCCATCTTCTTCAAAGAATAGGTCATGCTAAAGGGAATGAAGTGCGTAGACTTCGACAATATGTCAATCACAACCCAAACCGCATCACAACCTCTGCTGGAACGAGGAAAATGCGTGACAAAATCCATAGCTATATGCTCCCAATTACATTGGGGCACCTCTAAGCTTTGCAACAAACCACCAGGTCTCATCCTCTCAGCCTTGACTTGCTGACAATTTAGACAACGGGCTACAAAATCAGCAACATCACTCTTCAAACCTGCCCACCAGTAATGCTCCTTCAAAGCATGATACATCTTCCTTGCACCAGGATGGACACTGTATCTACTGAATTGCACTTCTCGCAAGATCTCCTCCTTCAGTTCAACCATATTTGGCACAACCAATCTTCCACGAAACCTCAAACAACCATCAGAAGAGACACAATAGTCTTCCAACTGTCCAGCTCTCACCTTCAACTTCAACCCATTGATGGACGGATCAGACATCTGAGCTGCTCTATTGCTAGCAACAATTTGTGGCTCAACTTGAAAAGAATACACCCCAACATAATCCTCAGCTGGGTAATATCGCCAACCAGTAGTGCTTAGATGCTCATGGACCTTCGAAATCTGTATCGAAGCCAGCATCGCTACTTGAGCCTTTCTGCTCAATGCATCAGCAACTACATTCATCTTCCCAGGCTGATATTGATCTCATAATCAAAATCTTTAAGCAGCTCCATCCATCTACACTGTCTCATGTTCAAATCTGACTGAGAAAACAGATACTGCAGACTCTTGTGGTCGGAGTACACCACAAATCGCTCACCATACAGGTAGTGGCGCCAGATCTTCAAAGCAAAAACCACTGCCACTAATTCCAAATCATGAACTGGTAACGAGTCTCATGCGGTTTCAACTAACGAGAAGCATACGCAATGACTCGACCATTCTGCATCAACACACAACCCAATCCATTCAAAGAAGCATCTGCAAAAACTACAAAACCACATGAACCACACGGAAAAGCCAACACATGCGCTTTAGTTAGCTTCTCCTTGAGCAATTGAAAACTATTCTCGCATTGCTCAGTCCACAAACCTCTTGTCTTTTTGTAACGCCCCAAATTTAATGACTGTCCCCACTGTACCAACACAGATCTTTTCAACGTGTTTTGTCCTCACTCGCACGCACCCTAAGAAACTTCACAGAGGGTCACCCATCCTAAAATTGTCCCAAGTCAAGCACGCATAACTTTGGAGTTCTTAAGTGATGAGCTCCCGAAAAGAAGATGCACCTTGTTGGTATGAGTAGTATCAATTAAATCTTATAAGCCTTCCTCAACTAACATCCATTACATCTATAACTTCCCTGTCTCGTAATCCCTCTCATTCCGGTGTGGGATCGGTTCATTCATGTGCCCCTTCGCCTCTAGAAGCCTGCCAGGAGACGCTCATTGTCCGTGCAACCTCTGGCACCGGCGATCACTCCCCGTCCTCTTTGTGTCCCAGACCTCACATGCCCACCAGCTTCCGCTTGGTTCATCCCCGAACCATACCATACTAAGAGAGGTCGGCTCTGAGACCATCTGTAACGTCCCAGATTTAATGACTGTCCCCACTGTACCAACACAGATCTTTTCAACGTGTTTTGTCCTCACTCGCACGCACCCTAAGAAACTTCACAGAGGGTCACCCATCCTAAAATTGTCCCAAGTCAAGCACGCATAACTTTGGAGTTCTTAAGTGATGAGCTCCCGAAAAGAAGATGCACCTTGTTGGTATGAGTAGTATCAATTAAATCTTATAAGCCTTCCTCAACTAACATCCATTACATCTATAACTTCCCTGTCTCGTAATCCCTCTCATTCCGGTGTGGGATCGGTTCATTCATGTGCCCCTTCGCCTCTAGAAGCCTGCCAGGAGACGCTCATTGTCCGTGCAACCTCTGGCACCGGCGATCACTCCCCGTCCTCTTTGTGTCCCAGACCTCACATGCCCACCAGCTTCCGCTTGGTTCATCCCCGAACCATACCATACTAAGAGAGGTCGGCTCTGAGACCATCTGTAACGTCCCAGATTTAATGACTGTCCCCACTGTACCAACACAGATCTTTTCAGCGTGTTTTGTCTCACTCGCACGCACCCTGAGAAACATCCCAGAGGGTAACCCATCCCAAAATTGTCCCAAGTCAAGCACGCTTAACTTTGGAGTTCTTAAGTGATGAGCTCCCAAAAAGAAGATGCACCTTATTGGTATGAGTAGTATCAATTAAATCTTATAAGCCTTCCTCAACTAACATCCATTACATCTATAACTTCCCAGTCTCGTAAACCCTCTCATTCCGGTGTGGGATCGGTTCATTCATGTGCCCATTCGCCTCTAGAAGCCTGCCAGGAGCCGCTCATTATCCGTGCAAACTCTGGCAACGGCGATCACTCCCCGTCCTCTTTGAGCCCAACCTCAAAAGTTTTTTTTAAAAGCAGATGTGGAATAAACATTTAATAAAAGCTATAAATAAAATCATAACTTTAAGCATTTAAGAATATCATCTCGACATCCGTTTAAAACGAATTGCAACACATCCTCATTCCACATCACACGGCTAATGTAAAAATCAGAGTATTCAAAACTGTTTGCGGAAAGCTGAACATGTCTAAAAGCAAAGGCATGAAGTAACTGAGTGGTCACGGGGTAACAACTGCAGCGGAGCATCAGACGTCCTCACCGCCGGTCGGAGTAATATCATCAACATCATGCTCACCTGCACCATTTAAACCTAGTGAGCCTAAAGGCTCAGAGCCGAGTCTTTCTCTGCCGTCAACTCGACGTCGTCGTCACCTGCAAGAGTTGGCCAAAAACTTGACTTTTGCTCTATCCGCTAATAACAAGGTACATATAATAAACCCACATGCAGGCACATACGTATAGGAACATAATTTCATGACATGCGTGCTTAAAAGATCTTAAATCGTACTGTAGTCGTACATACTTCATCATATAACATATACATTAAGGCATGGCATAAACATAACATAACTTAAAAGAACATATGAGTCGTATCCATGAAGTGAAAGCCATTAATTCGATTGATCAATCTATAAACCAACATACGTGGCGGCGTGGTTCACCCTGATGTCACACGAGGATCCCTATATGTCACACCTATAAGTTGCCACTTCACCCCGATATCATACGAGGATCCATAGGCTGCCACTTCACCATGATATCACACATGGATCCATAGGCTCATACATTAAAAAGGGATCCCCGAGCCTGACTACCCGGCTAACTCCCATCATTACTTTGCCCCACAACACTTCAATCCCTCAAAATATTTTTCGTTCATGCCAACTTAAACTTTCATGATGCATGCTTTCATAAAATTCATACAACTTTAAAAAGATTTTGGCCCATCAATATATATTTAATTTCCTTAAAACATTTCATAATCAATTACATAGCATAATACGTATATAATTAAATATACATTCATGGGCCTATACATTATTTTCCTAGGCCCGATCAAGGACTGAATCACTAATTCTAAGCCCAAGGCATCCACTAGACTTAAAATAATACTAAGCCCAACTCGAAATGGGCCCAAATCAAGCAATTACCCCTTTAAAATCATTTGAAGGACTCGGCCCAACATCGTCACAACAGGCTTAAAGCTCATTTAAAATATCGACCCAAAATCTAACAATTTGATTAAAATCCAATTTACTTAAAAATCCAGCAACTTAAAACAACTTTTAACTTAAAATCATTGACCCGAAATCATTTTGACCAAGAATAAATTTTTAACTTAAAAAGTTGACTTGATCCCGATAAAAATGACTCGGACTTTAAAAATAACATTACCCGGCCCAAAAATAAAATAACTCAGGCCGGACTTAAAATAATTTACTCGAGACTTAAGGAACCGGTTCGGTCCAATCGAACCAGTCGGTTCAATTGAACCGAAACAATTCACAAAACCTAACTCAAAAACACACACACTACCGCATGCACTCAGCGACCCGCCGCCAACACATGTCGCGACCCACTCGACGTATGTCGCGACCCACTCGACGCATGTCGCTACCAACTCACGCAAGTCGTGACCCACTCAACGCATGTCGCGACCCACGACGCATGTCACGACCCACGACGCGTCATGGTTTATCCCACGAACAGCCTCTAAATCCTCATCTATGGACCATCTCTAGCCCTTCCTAGGACCACCATGAACCACCTAATATCGAGCCATGATCCCTACAGCCGTCCCATGACCGAAACCATGCAAGAACTTCAAAAACCGTGAGATGCACATGAAGAAATACATGAACATGATCATATGCATAAAGATCTTAAACATCCACGAAAAGACCATGCACAATCTTTGTAAAAACAGTATATTATGAAATAAATGGTGAGAAAAGAAAGAATAGAACATGCCTTGATGGAAAAAGAAGCGGAGATACGCGATACCGGAGCGGAGGACAATCGAGAAGACCACACCTTAGAGTTCCAATCAAAGCTTGAAAGTTTTCGGCCACCTAGGGGAAGAAGAAGGCTGAAGTCGGCTGATGAGAGGAGGGGCTAGGGTAAATTTTCGAAATAGTGGAGAAGGGTGAATGAAAAGTGTACAAAAGAGCCCTTCCATCTTGTTTTATTAAGGAATAAAAGGCCAATTCCAATACTAACCCTCCTCTAATTAAAAAATCTTAAAAATAATTAAAGTTCAGACTCCAAGACTTTAATTTTCGTAACATATGGCCTCTTAATTTTAAAAGTGCCCTAAGGCCAAAACTCATGCAATGCTAAAACATGCAGCATGCAAACATAAACATAAATACTAAAATAAAACTCACAGACTGGCAGTGCGACTTCCGAGCTCCACGCAACAGGCTAGTACCCCACCAGAACCACCGCTCTGATACCAAGTTGAAACATACTAAACCTCTAAAAATATATTTTTTTTTGAAAGCAGATATGGAATAAACATTTAATAAAAGCTATAAATAAAACCATAACTTTAAGCGTTTAAGAATATCATCTCGACATCTGTTTAAAACGAATTGCAAAACATCCTCAATCCACATCACACGGCTAACGTAAAAATCAGAGTATTCAAAACTGTTTGCGGAAAACTGAACATGTCTAAAAGCAAAGGCATGAAGTAACTGAGTGGTCACGGGATAACAACAGCAGCGGAGCATCAGACGTCCTCACCGCCGGTCGGAGTAATATCATCAACATCCCACATGCAGGCACATACGTATAGGAACATAATTTCATGACATGCGTGCTTAAAAGATCTTAAACGTTAAATCGTACTGTAGTCGTACATACTTCATCATATAACATATACATTAAGGCATGACATAAACATAACATAACTTAAAAGAACATATGAGTCGCTTCCATGAAGTGAAAGCCATTAATTCGATTGATCAATCTATAAACCAACGTATGTGGCGGTGTGGTTCACCCCGATGTCACACGAGGATCCCTATATGTCACACCTATAATTTGCCACTTCACCCCGATATCACACGAGGATCCATAGGCTGCCACTTGACCATGATATCACACATGAATCATAGGCTCATACATTAACAGGGGATCCCCGGGACCGGCTATCCGTCTAACTCCCATCATTACTTTTCTCCACAACACTTCAATCCCTCAAAATATTTTTCGTTCATGCCTTAACATAACTTAAACTTTCTTGATGCATGCTTCATAAAATTCATACAACTTTAAAAAGATCTTGGCCCATCAATATATATTTAATTTCCTTAAACCATCTCATAATCAATTACATAGCATAATACATATATAATTAAATATATATTCATGGGCCTATACATTATTTTTCTCGGCCCGGTCAAGGACTGGCTCAAGCGACTGGCTCAGTAATTCTAAACCCAAGGCCTCCACTAGACTTAAAATATACTAAGCCCAACTCGAAATGGGCCCAACATCAAGCAATTACCCCTTTAAAATCATTTGAAGGACTCGGCCCAACATCGTCACAACAGGCTTAAAACTCATTTAAAATATCGGTCCAAAATCTAACAATTTGATTAAAATCCAATTTACTTAAAAATCCAGCAACTTAAAACAATTTTTAACTTAAAATCATTGACCCGAAATCATTTTGACCAAGAATAAATTTTTAACTTAAAAAGTTGACTTGACCCGATAAAAATGACTCGGATTTTAAAAATAACATTACACGGCCCAAAAATAAAATAACTCAGGCCGGACATAAAATATTTACTCGAGACTTAATGAACCGGTTCGGTCCAATCACCAGCCGGTTCAATTGAACAGAAACAATTCACAAAACCTAACTCAAAAACACACACACTACCGCATGCACTCAGCGACCCGCCGCCAACACATGTCGCGACCCACTCGACGCATGTCACGACCCACTCGACGCATGTCACGACCCATTCACGCAAGTCGAGACCCACTCAATGCATGTCGCGACCCACTCAACGCATGTCGCGACCCACGTGACGCATGTCGCGACCCACGACGCATGTCGCGACCCACGACGCGTCATGGTTGATCCCACGAACAGCCTCTAAATCCTCATCTATGGACCATCTCTAGCCCTTCCTAGGACCACCATGAACCACCTAATATCGAGCCATGATCCCTATAGCCATCCCTTGACCGAAACCATGCAAGAACTTCAAAAACCGTGAGATGCACATGAAGAAATACATGAACATGATCATATGCATAAAGATCTGAAACATCCACGACAAGGACATGCATAGTCTTTGTAAAAATAGTATATTATGATCTAAATGGTGAGAAAAGAAATAATAGAACATGCATTGATCGAAAAATAAGCGGAGATACGCGATACCGGAGCGGAGGACAATTGAGAAGACCACACCTTAGAGTTCCAATCAAAGCTTGAAAGTTTTCGGCCACCTAGGGGAAGAAGAAGGCTGAAGTCGGCTGATGAGAGGAGGGGCTAGGGTAATTTTTCGAAATAGTGGAGAAGGGTGAATGAAAAGTGTACAAAAGAGCCCTTCCACCTTGTTTTATTAAGGAAATAAAAGGCATTCCAATACTAACCCTCCTCTAATTAAAAAGGCTTAAAAATAATTAAAGTTCAGACTCCAAGCCTTTAATTTTCGTAACATATGGCCTCTTAATTTTAAAAGTGTAGTAAAAGTCATAAAAATAGCCCGTATAGGCGAAAAACGGGTCCCCCTCGGTAACCGTGCATAAAATCTCATTTTTTTGAAATGGTGCGTAAAATAAAATATTTTGATTTAAAATATTAATTAAAGTTCAGACTCCAAGCCTTTAATTTTCGTAACATATGGCCTCTTAATTTTAAAAGTGTAGTAAAAGTCATAAAAATAGCCCGTATAGGCGAAAAACGGGTCCCCCTCGGTAACCGTGCATAAAATCTCATTTTTTTGAAATGGTGCGTAAAATAAAATATTTTGATTTAAAATATGTCTAAGGGTTAAAACATTTAAATATTTTCGATTTGGTCGTCTCCGAACTCGTCCCCGCTTACCGGAACTCAAACGGTACCGTAAAGTGATATGCACAAGTAAAGCATAAAATCATCATGTAAACACATAAATGACATGCAAATCATGCTAACATAAGTTTTCCCCCTAGTCATGCACTCATTTTTACGTAATCCGAATTTCGGGATGTCACACTTTCTGAGTCAACTGCGTCATTGGCTTAGCTATACTAGAGAATCCCTCTATAAAACGCCTATAATAGCCAGCCAAACCCAAGAAACTACGAATCTCAGATACATTCATGGGATGCTCCCAGTTAATCACAGCCTCAACCTTACTCGGATCCACATAAATACCATCGACTGAAATCACATGACCCAGAAACACAACTCGGTCTAACCAAAACTCGCACTTGGAGAACTTAGCATACAGCTGCGAGTCTCGTAGCGTCTGAAGAACCAACTTCAAATGCTCTTTGTGCTGCATCGGATTCTTAGAGTACACCAAAATTTCATCGATAAATACAATCAAATACTGATCGATGAACTCTCTAAAGACTCTATTCATCAAATCCGTGAAAACTTCAGGAGCATTCGTCAAACAAAAAGGCATAACTAGAAACTCATAATGTCCATACCTTGTACGAAACGCAGTCTTCTCTACATCCTACACGGATGCGCAACTGATGGTACCTCGAATGCCGATCTTCGAAAACTCAGCCGAACCCTGAAGCTGATCAAACAAGTCATCGATCCTAGGCAAAGGGTACTTATTCTTCGCTGTCGCCTTATTCAACTGCCTAAAGTCGATACACATCCTCATCGACCCGTCCTTCTTCTTAACAAACAAGATAGGCGCTCCCCACGGGGACATGCTAGGCCTAATGAATCCTTTCTCCAGCAAATCACGAAGCTGAACCTTAAGCTACCTCAACTCAGCAGGCGCTAAACGATATGGAGATCTCGAAATCGGGGCTGTACCAGGTACCAACTCAATGCTGAAGTCTATCTCCCTTCTCGGAGGAAAACCAGGAATATCCTCCGGAAACACATCCGAAAAATGTGGAACCACGGGAACTATACTAAGCTCTATGCTCGAAGAAGAAGACGCATCTAAGGCATAGATCATAAAACCAGCATTCTCTAGCAACAACAGGCTAAACATCTCCATCGCAGAGACTAAAGGAATCTTCGACTGGGATCTTGGCCATAGAAATTCCATTTCTCGCCAGACTGGGGCCTAAATCACACAACGCCATGGAAACAATCCACAGTGGCCCTATAGCTAGACAACACGTCCATTCCCACTATACAATGGAAATCCCACATCATTAACCTGATCAGCTTGGCTAACAACACACTCTCGCCAAACCTAAGAATACCATTCAACAAAATCTCCTGGGAGAACAGGCTCGCGCCGGCAGGAGTCGCAACAGATACAACATCACGCAAAGTAGTGGTATGCAAATCATGCTCAACCACAAATGCATAAAAAATAAACGAATGTGATGCTCCTGTATCAAACAACACACGCGCAGGAAAATAAAAAACAAAGCAAGTACCTGCGATCACTCCTCCACCTGGCGTCCGCTTGCTCCCTAGTCATGGCATTCACCTGGGCAAACTGAGGTCCTGAAAACTGTGGATGGGAAGAATGTCCAAACCACGAAGGACCAGGTTTCTGAAACGGCCTAAACTGAGGCTCCCCTAACCTCTGCTGCTAGATGGGAAAATAACGACCTCTAGACGATCCACCTTGACCCTGCGGTGGAGCGGCGGTATGCTGCGATCCAGACAGAGGACACACTCTCGCAAAGTGCCCATATTGACCACAAACGTTACACGAACCCTGCACACCTACACACTGCGCTGTAGGAACCCTGGAGCTACTGCCACTGCTCGAACTACCTGAGCCAGAAGAACTCGAACAAGAATTCTTCTTAAACTGATGACCATGAGGCCTAAACTTTTGGTGTCCCAACTGTTGGGCTATTTGCTGCTACTGGGGTGGCTGAGATGACTGCACTGACTGGGAAGGTTGCACCCCCGGAACCATGGGACGACTACCTTGCATCCCTTGCGGCTTAACACGTGACCGACGATTATGCAATCCTTCCTCAATGTCTATAGCCCTGTCCACCGCCTCTGCATAGCTCGCCGGTGAACCCGCCAACACAAAAGAATACAGCTCTTCATTGAGCCCCTCCATGAACTCGTTTATCTTCGCCTTCTCTCGGCCAGCAACATGCGGAACATACGCAAGAAGAGAATAAAATCTCCGAGCATACTATCCCACAGACATATATCCCTGAACCAGGTTATCAAACTCTCGCTCCCTGGTGTTCACAAAAGATTCCGGAACGTACTCCTGACAAAAGTCAGTACAAAAGCTACTCCAAAAAATCCCCACACCTGTCTCCTCGAGAGTCCTAAAAGCACCTCTCCACCAACGCTCGACACTTCTTCTCAACTGAAACGTAGCTAAACTCTGCCTACGCTCATCATCATACCTAACACGGTCGAACAACCCGGTAACATGCTGCAACCAAGACTCAGCATTGGAACTAGGCTCATCGCCATTGAACGTCTGAGGATTCATCCGCTGAAACCTCGCCATCACCAGTTCCATATCGTCCACACGAGATGCCATCTCATCTACCTCCAAGTCAACCTGTCTATTGCGTCCACGACGAGGAAAACTACGCTGCACTTCCTCGTTCTGACATTCGGACTCTTCCTGAAACTGCCCTATACCTCTACCCCTACGTCTAGGCGGCATATACGAAGGCACTAAGAGGGTAAGGTCACACAACAACAAATATATCACATAATCAAGAACATGCAACACGCAAAACTGTGCCTAGACTCAAGTGTGATCAAAGAAATCGAGCTTATCCCAGCTTAAGCTTTGATACCAGAAATGTCAGGCCTCGTGCACAACCACAGAGTTAAACCATGCCAAACATAGCGGAAGCATACAAAAGTGGCTTAAAATTTTCGCTTGGCCTGACTAAAAGGATACATAATTTAAAATATTGTAATACTCAAAATATCCCAGTAATTAAAATAACTCAGTACAACAGTACAGCATTCAACAGATACAAGTACAACAGAAAATAACTGAATACAATAAAGCACAGGGCATCCCCCGGCTATACATATATGCTATACGCTAACTGGGACACTCTAACCACCTCCTGGGACACCTCCAGCTGGGTCTACTCCACGACCAGCAGAGTAACCATGATAACCTGAAAACACACACATGCAAACAAAAACAAGCCCCAGAGGGACATGGGGTCAAACCCCAGTACGGAGAGCAATATAAAACAGCTAACGACAAGAAATAAGTAATATGAAAATGCTATGCATGAGAACAAGGCTACAACCGAAACACAGGGAGCCAAGGAGTTTCAAAGCTGATCAAGAACAGATACAACCCAAAAACATAAGTGGCCACGGGGTGTGTGAGTATATGGGAGCTACCCACTCGTCTCAACACACGGTACCAAATGCAAAACATAGCTCAACCCACTGTTGCACAACTCATGAGATATGGGAGCTACCCACTACGCTCATAGTGGCTAACAGATCCCAGCAGGGAGATGACGTACGGGAGTTACCCGCTCGGCCTCAACAGCATCCTGGTACGCTCAGAAAAATAAACAAGGCACGGCTACAACAGATCTGAGCTCATGAGATAAATGCGTGTACGCAACAGATGCAATGATCAACACAGAAACATATACATTACACAAAGCATACACAGCAGCAAGCATAATCGCCCATGCTCAATACAAAGCTGTAAAACAAGCTCACATCCGTACCTCAAGTATTCTGAGCTACAATTACCACAAACAGGGTCCGAGCAACACAGATCTCACCCTGTTAAGCCAATCACAACAATTACTCAAGAACCGAAACACAGAAAAGCAACAACTGGGAGCTACGAACTCGACCAGTGCTAATCAACCCCTCTATCTCAAACAGAGAGCTCTAAACAAACACAAGGTAGGGTCTGAACACTTACCCCAACAAGCTAGGACGGAACGCTAACCGACTACACAAGGGAGATGTCTTAGCACACCTCACCGGCATCAAGCAAGCGTCCAAAAGCAGCACCAAACGAAGCGTCTTAGCAAGAGGAGTCCAGCGCTACCACTCTTACTTCGATCGGAGCTATCTACCGTTGGCAATCAGAGAAGATAAGGTTCGATGAACAGTAGCTATGGTATCGTGACAGAGTTCAAAAATCGGGAAAATATTTCTTAGTGTCGGGGAACAATAATAGACAAGGGTCAAATCTCTCTATATATAACTCAAATCTGTTCAAGTCTGCTGACCAGATCCCACCCACAACTTAAGGTACAAGGCTGATATTCCCGCTTGGATCTGAATCTCTCAACAGATCTCACCCTACGCCAAAGCAGATCTCTACTAACTCAAATGACGTCACACAAGTCCAATATCGCAACTGGACACATCACCCACTACTCAGATCTGAATCGCTAGCGCAAGAGGAATCTGAAACCCAAAACGGCGTCGCTCTCTAACACTCATATCTCTCTCGAATATGATGACTAACGCTGCTCACCACTGAGTCTCACCCAGCTAAACCAAAATGTTGTCTTTCCAACTAATCCAAACGAGTAGTTTAGCTACTCGCTATAGAACACGCTAGCTCACAACTGAACATCAGCGACCACTGATCCATCACCACTGCTGAATGCGATCACTCAGCGATGACCAACACCACATCTGAACAGTTCCCGCAACAAAACTGTAACTCTCCAGATATGTTCCAAGGACTTATACAAAACCCGATAGCTTCTCCAAGCATATAGACTCAAAGCTGGACACCCAGACTCGTTCTCTCAAATCTGAATCCAATAAAACCCGATTAATTTACTCAATAAATCCTTCTAAAATTTTGGGTCTCACAAAAAGGCCTGTGCCTCTTGTTGGAATAGCTATCTTGACGATCTTGTGTCAGGCCTCATGCTCTAAATAGAGTAAAAACATCAAAACACATGCGGAAGCTATCAAAAAGCGGGTAAAATTTTCGCTTTTGGCCTGATGGTTTAAAACAATATAATTTAAAATAATACGATACTCAAAATAGAATCCCAGTTTAAGAAAAACAACAACAACAACAAAAACAGTATATCATAAAACAAGTATCAGACTCCAACAATCAAATACACCAACGAAGCACAGGGCATCTCCCCGGCTAACTGGACCGATACATATAACTATGCTATACGCTACTGGGATACTCTAACCACCTCCTGGGGCACCTCCAGCTGGGCTAGCTCCACGACCAGAAGAGTAACCTGGACAACACAACAGGCAAGGAAAACAAACCAAGCCCCAGAGGGACATGGGGTCAAACCCCAGTACGGAGAGCAACTATAAAACAGCAGTAAACAGCAAGAATGAAATGCAGATGCTATGCATGAGGGAGGAGACAACAACTCAACGAAATCTGCAATAGAATATGTGGCCACGGTGAGTGTAGGACATGTGGGTGCTACCCACTCACCCCTACTCGCCCACCCTTACCAGATGCATCAACACCCAACCCATGAACTGTGGTAGCTAGCCACTCAACGCATAGGGGAAATGAGAGTGCGGTATCGCCGCTCGCCCTCGCATCCTGGTAAGAAAACAAAGAAGCAACAACGAAACAAGGCAATGGCTGTCGCAACTGAAATGGAATGTCATGCGTGTATGCAACATGCTGGAACACAAGCATATAAACATATGCAACGCAGCAAAAAAACACAATAGGCATACACAGTCCTCAACCAGGACAACAACCAAGCACGGCAATCCTACACAGCCATCTCACAATTCATCCAAGCCAAGTTCCACGCTGAATTATAAGCTCAAGATCCGTACCTTAATTTGTAGCTCAATTACCACAATACTAGGCCTGAGAAATATGATTCCAACCTGTAAAACACACGTAAGATACAGGGAATCATCAACAACAACTCACGGCCAACCACAGAAATACACAGCTGGGAGTTCCACGCTCAACCAGCAACTAATCACCCTAATACAACTCAACATGGAGCTAAATCACAGCTACGAAACGAGATCTCAAAGCTAAAACCGAAGGCTACCTGCACGCACAAACACACTGTCGAAGATAGCAGTTTCGTGATCTCTCTCCAGCGAACGATAGACTCCGAAACTAGTATAGGGTGAAAGAGCTTTCCAACAGGAGTCCAACGCTACCTCAAGCGAAAGAAATGATGGCCGGAAGAGATGGGAAATTACCGGAGAAGCTCACGGTGAACAGTAGCCGAGGGTTTGAGAAACAAGAACGAATGTCGGGGGAAAATATTCTAAGTATGGGATCTGGTAAAATAAAACGAAGCCAAGCCATGCTTCTTATAAAGACGCGAGAAATCTGTTTAGTTATTCCACCGACAAAAACAGATCCCACCAGCAACGCTCGCTCGTGCTAACAACGCTCAAACCCCAAAACGACGTCACACAGGGCCACAGGTGAAATCTGAATGCTGGCGCTAAAAGCTGGACACTGAAATCTGCTCATTCAAACACTAATTAACAAAACAGATCTCTCCCTCCAGCTTTCACCAAACAACGCCGTAGCCACTTAACCAAACGACATCATTTATCCCTCACTACAAAAACACGCGGCAGATCTCACAATCAGATCCTAGCGCTAAACACAATACCAGATCTCTCCTAAACGACAACGTTTACACCTCGCGCTACAGGAACGTGTTGGGGATCCGGATCCGCCCCCCGGCGAGGCAGCGGAAGAACATAGAATAAAAGCCTGGATACGATCAATACGAAAAATCAACAATACAAATATCGTCATTCATAGGGTGTTCAAAACCACTACCTTGCTGGCACTTGTGCCTGGCTCCAACCGTAGTTACAATAACGTCGGCTCTTCTCGGTAGACTGCGGTAGAAATCACCAATCCGGTCCACGACCAGAACCGAGACTCCTTCTTCAGCCTGCACTAGAAGCACTGAAGAATTCTGCACGAACGGATTCTCCTCGTCGAATCGGCCGGAACGAATTCCGGCGACTCGAGGCGGCGGCGGCGGCGTGTGTAGAGAGGAGGGGTGGCGGCTAGCACTTTTAGGGTTAGGGTTGAGATGAGTTAATCAATAATCAAATCTCTTAATACTATATAAATAGATTAAGTGTTGGACTTGGACCGGCCCAACGGGCCCGGGTCCAACAATGAACATTCAGTTCACCTCCACCACCGAGACTTCATCGTAACTCCGATCACCGATCAGATCGGACCGATCGACTCAGTTTCCAAAACTGAATAATATGATCTGAAAAATCGTTTTTCAGAACCCCAGTGCAAAATGACCGTTTTGCCCCTCAACAGCGGGAAACCTCGGTTTGACCCCTGTTGACTTTTAGGAAGTCGCACTTCCCGAAATCCTCTTCTCGTGCTCAACACATTGAGCTGAGTATCCATGCGGGAATCTCGAATCTAGTACTTGTATGA
>KV000904.1:48645-80311 GCA_001598015.1 Dorcoceras hygrometricum | reverse complement strand
ATCAGATCAACGACCATTGGTTAATCGAGAGTCGCTATAGATCCGATAGCTATGCATACATCTTGGAGATCGAATATTGACATCGCGAGTGTAACTAGGTAAACACATTTACCTAAAACACTTCTAGTACTCTGGCCAGAGATTTATACACTATTATCCCCTCAGATAGCATAGGATATCCACGCATGTCTGCGAGCGGTGAATCCTCGACAACGATGCATCGACTCCTACATGCATCGGGGTCTCATCCAATCCCGACACCTTGTGACCCCAAGTGAGTCGGCAAACGGGTCAAAGTGAGACGCCTATCATGTAGAGTCTCAATGACGTTTCGAGTCGTGAGTACTAATCAGTACAACCAAGACCTCGGACTTATCCACTCGACAAATGGTAACCACTTGGAAAGTCCGAAGGAGGGTAGTTCGATAGATCACCAGGTCACCATCTATCTGCATGCTCAGAACATCACAATGTTCCCTACCAATGAAACATGGTACTTCGCATCGCAGATACTAGTCTCGAACTCGGGCGGCCTTATCCTCATTTTGACGGCCCAATCGACTAGGAACATGTTCAGAATACACAGTGACTATTAGATGTGTTTCATGGTAGCCATCATACCCACTATCACATCTAACATACGCTTTAGTGCATTCTAGGTCTTTACTCAACGCAATTGTAAATCATTACACACATAATGAAAGTAAAGAACGCCATATAAGTAAATGCGAATATCATATATAATGACTGTTTGTACAAGAGTCTATAAAACCCACACGCCACAAGTTGGCTAGTTGGGCATCTACTCTAACAGAACGCTGACCCGCGTTGACATCTGGTAAACAAACCAACCAGACTTCACCTCACACAAACATACCTCACGCTAGCGCTAAACCACTACGACGTCGCACCAACCCAAAACAAATCAGGCTACCAGATTTCTCCCACACACGAGAAATCCAGACTTCACAGAACGACGGCGTATGGTGATCTCGCGTTACCAAATACGCGATGCGACCAGATTTCTCAAGAAATCCAAACAGATCTCACAACCATCAGATCTCACCAAAAACAGATTTCAACTCAAAAACACGAAAACTTCCAGAATTGCTTAAAATGTGATTTCCGACCCGAAAATAAGAACCAAACTTCCAAACAGAGATATGAGCCACCAGAAATCTCCAAGAACCGATTAATTCCAACAAATTAATCTTAATTACATTTCAGGTCTCACATTTCTCCCCCACTAAAAAGGATTTCGTCCCCGAAATAAAACAACAATTCTGGCACAACAACACAGTAACAGCAAGATACAAACAGAACTCGCCCAACACAAGGCCAAGAGTTCAAGATAACTGAGCAAACAATTAAGAACAACTAGGGAAGAAATACAACTAAAAGCTACAACCACTGGAAATTTAGCTCAACAGCTACTCAAACAGATGCGGCCACTCGCGCTGCATCTTTTCTTCCGGCTCCCAAGTAGCTTCTTCCCTTCCATGTTTGCTCCACTGTACCATTACCAACGGAATGGTCTTATTTCTCAGCTGTTTATCTTTTCTGCCTAGGATCTGCAAGGGGTATTCTTGATAACTCAACGACTGATCTAGATCAACCTCGTCAGTTCTGAGCACATGAGACCGATCTGGTTCATACTTCCTCAACATGGAAACATGGAAGACGTTATGAAGAGAAGACAACTCTGGCGGCAACAACAGCCGATACGCTAAAGGGCCAATCCTCTCAAAAATCTCATACGGTCCGACGTAACGAGGGGCTAACTTACCTTGTGTCCAAAGCGCATGACACTGCGAAACGGAGAAACCTTGAGAAATACACGATCACGAACCTGAAACTCAAGAGGTCAACGCCTCTTATTCGCATAACTGGCTTGGCGATCTTGGGCAGCCTTCATCCGCTGTCTAATAAGATCCACATGATCTTTCATTTGCTGCACAAAGTCAGGGGCAGATAGCTGCTTCTCCCCCACTTCTTCCCAACATACCGGCGATCTGCACTTTCTCCCATACAAAGCCTCAAATCGTGCCATACCAATCGTCACCTGGTAGCTGTTATTATACAAAAACTCAACCAAATACAACGCGTCTTGCCAGCTACCTCCGAAATCTAACAAAACAGCTCGCAACATATCCATAGCAATGTGCTCCCAATTCCATTGAGGCACTTCCAAACTCTGCAACAGACCACCCGGTCTCATCCTTTCGGCCTTAACCATCTGACAATTCAAACAACGAGCGACAAAACCAGCAACGTCACTCTTTAGACCAGCCCACCAAAAGTGCGGCTTCAAAGCATGGTACATCTTCCGTGCACTAGGATGAACACTATGTCTGCTACAGTGCGCTTCCCGAAGGATTTCCTCCTTCAAATCAATCAAATTGGGCACAACCAACCTGCCCCGGAAACGCAAACAACCATCGGAAGAGACAGAATAATCCTCAAGTTCGCCAGCCCTGACCTTCAACTTCAACTCATGGATAGACGGATCAGTCCTCTGAGCTGCTCGAATACTATAAACAATCTGTGGTTCCACTTGGAAAGATGAAACCACAACGCAATCCTCAGCCGGGTAGAATCTCCAACCCGTAGTGTTAAGATGCTCTTGATCCTTAGAGATGTACAACGATGCAAGCATCTCACCAGCCTTCCTGCTCAAAGCATCGGCCACTACGTTCGACTTCCCAGGCTGATACTTGATCTCACAGTCAAAGTCCTTTAGCAGCTCCATCCAATGACGTTGTCTCATGTTCAAATCGGGCTGCAAAAACAAATACTGCAAACTTTTGTGGTCGGAGTATACCACAAACTGCTCGCCATACAGGTAGTGACGCCTGATCTTTAACTCAAAGACCACCACTGCTATCTCCAAATCATGAACTGGGTAACGAGTCTCGTGCGGTTCAACTGCAGCGAGGCGTACGCAATTACTCGACCATTTTGCATCATAACACAACCCAATCCATTAAGCGAAGCGTCAGAACAAACAACGAAACCACCTGAACCGGACGGCAGAGCCAACACAGGCACAGTATTCAACTTTTCCTTGAGCAGTTGAAAAGCATTCTCGCACTGCTCAGTCCATACAAATCTCTTGTCCTTCTGCGACAGTTGAGTCATCGTCTTTTCTATACTTGAGAATCCCTCAATAAAGCGACGATAATAGCCAGCTAGACCCAAGAAACTGAGAATCTCAGAAACATTCATAGGATGCTCCCAGTTTAGAACAGCATCAACCTTACTGGGATCCACCGAAATCCCCTCGGCTGAAAACACATGTCCCAAGAATACGACGCGATTCAACCAGAACTCACACTTGGAAAACTTTGCATACAACTGCTGGTCTCTCAGCGTCTGAAGGACAATACCCAAATGCTCCTTGTGCTCCAAAGGAGTCTTCGAATAGACTAAGATGTCGTCGATGAACACGATCACAAACTGATCAATAAACTCGCGGAAAACTCGGTTCATCAAATCCATAAAGACTGCAGAGGCATTATTCAATCCAAACGGCATCACCAGAAACTCATAATGCCCGTACCTCGTACGAAAAGCATTCTTCGCCACATCTTGCTCCCTCACTCTCAGCTGATGGTACTCTGAACGAAGATCAATCTTTGAATACACCGCAGAACCTTGCAACTGATCAAACAGATAATCGATTCTCGGCAACGGGTACTTGTTCTTGATAGTGTATTTGTTCAACTAGCGAAAATGAATGCACATCCGCATCGGCCATCCTTCTTCGTCACAAACAAGATGGGCGCTCCCCATGGTGACATACTAGGTCGAAACCTTTCTCCAACAAATCATCTAACTGCACCTTGAGTTCTCTCAACTCCGCAGGCGCCAGACGATAAGGAGCACGCGAAATCGGAGCTGTTCCAGGCACCGGCTCTATGCTGAAGTCAATCTCTCGCCTCGGAGGAAAACCAGGAATCTCCTCCGGAAACACATCCGGGAAATGTCGCACCACGGGAACATCACTGAGCTGAACGCGGGAAGAAGAAGACGCATCCAAAGCGTAGATCATAAAGCCAGCATTACCCAAAGACAACAAACTAAACATCTCCATCGTTGAGACCAGGGGAATCTTCGATCTAGAGTCCTGGCCGTAGAAGTCCCACTTCTCACCAGACTAAGGCCTAAAGTGCACAATTACATGGAAACAGTCCATAGAGGCCCTATAGTTGGACAACACGTCCATCCCAACTATGCAATCAAAATCCCACAACATCAAACCGATCAAGTTCGCTAACATGACATGCTCACCAAAACGCAACAAACCATCCAACAAAACCTCCTGGGAGAACAGGCTCACACCACTAGGGGTAGAAACAGAAACAGCATCGTGCAAAGGGATGGTACACAGACCATGCTCAACAATAAACGAATCAGAAATAAACGAATGTGATGCACCGGTGTCAAACAACACACGAGCAGGAAAGTCAAAGATAAGACATGTACCTCCGATCACCCGGCTCGATGTCTACTCGGCCTGCTCCCTCGTAATGGCGTTAACCTGAGCATTCTGAGGTCCAGAGAAAAAGGCTGAGACGATTGTCCGAACCGCGATGGACCAGGCTGCTGAAAAGGCCTAAACTAAGTCTCACCCAAACGGGGCTGCTGAAACAGCTGAGAACGGCCCCTAGACTGACCTCCACGACCTTGAGGATGGGCCGCCATCTGCTGTGATCCAGCTGACGGACAAACTCTAGCAAAATGCCCGTACTGACCACAAAGGTTGCAGGAGCCCTGCACACCAACACACTGCGTGGACGGATGCTTTCCACCACAGAAGCCACAAAACTCAGCCCGAGAACCGCTGCTACTCGAGCTGCCTGAACCAGAAGAGCTAGAACCCGACTTCTTCTTGAACTGCTGACCGTGGGGTCGAAACCTCTGACGCCAGACTGCTGAGCCACCTGCTGCTGATGCTGCTGCAGCTGCGGCTGATGGGTTGACTGGGAAGACTGTGCTCCCTGAAGGGCAGGACGACTAACCTGTGCCGCCTGCTTCCTGCGAGCACGACAATTCTGCAAACCTTCCTCGATATCAATAGCAGTGTCAACTGCTTAAGCATAGCTCTTGGGTTTGCTGGTCAACACCATCTGATACAAATCTTCGTTCAAGCCCTCAAGAAATCGAGTTCGCTTGGCCCTCTCCCGGCCAGAAACATGGGGAACGTACGCAAACAGAGAAGAAAACTTCCTAGCATACTCCCGAACAGTCATGGAACCCTGCTCCAGATGGTCGAACTCCCGCTCCCGAGCGTTCACATAAGATTCGGGTACATTCTCCTGCCGGAAGGTCTCACAAAAACTGCCCCAAGTGATCCCAACACCGGTCTCTGTGAGACCTGGATTGGTATTAAGATTTGTTTGTTGATTGTATCGGTTTTTGGGAGTTTCCTGCTGGTCAAATCTTTGTTCGAGAGTTTGGTTGGCATTTTCGGGTCTGAAATAGCATTTGGAGCAAGTCTGGAAGTTTTCGTGTTTTTGAGTATCAGCTGGTTTTGTGAGCTAACAGCTGGTCGGTGGCAAAACCAGTCGAAGCGTGTTTTAGCGAGAGATTCTTGAAACGCTGTCGTTTGCGTCAAGTCTGGTTGAGAGTGTTGTGATCAGCAGGTGCGTTAGTGTATTTGCGTTGAGGATCAAAACGACTGCGTTTAGTTTAGTTGGCGCGACGTCGTTTGGATGTTGCGTCTGGTACCAGCTGGTGGAATTGCGTGCGTGTGTCTGCTGGTTGTTCAGCAGAAGCAGATGTCAACGCGGGTCAACTTTCCTGTAGCTCGAAGAGGAAGCGTCGTCGTTTCGTTGTTGCGACTGGGAGTCCAGCTGCGAGTGATTTTCTCCGCTGTTGCTTGCTGCTGGTATTTCGCGAGAGCTAGCGACTGGATGACATTAGTGGAGCGACGTCGTTTGAGTTAGTTGCAACGCTGCGTTTTGAGGTTGCGAATGGAACCAGCAGAGAGAAGCGTTGCATTGTTTTGTTCTTGCGACTGGATACCCAGCTGCTGGTATAGTATCCTGTGCGACGTCGTTTGAGTAAGTTGGTGCGACGCCGTTTTGAGAACCAGCCGTTAGTTTGCTTTGCGATTTGTTGTAGCGTTGCTGGAGAAATCAGCAGTTGGTTCTTGCTTCTGCTGTTTGTAGTGTTCCTGTTGATTTTGTCGGTGGACAATTGATTGTGTAGATTTCAGCAGTTGTGGGAATTATTTAAGTAAGACTTGGTCTTCGATTTTGTGATATCATTTCCCATACTTAGCAAATATTTCCAGCCTTTCGTTCCTTATCCTTCGAACCCTAGAGCACTGTTCAGCCGTGAGCTTTTCCGGCGAATTCCCGTCGTTTCCGGTGGTTGTTTTGCTCGTGCGAGGTAGCGTTGGACTCCTCTCGAGAAGCTCTTCCATTTCGTACCAATTTTAGAAGCTGTAATTGGCTTGTTGAGGAACGCGAAGTTGCTGACGTTCGAGTGTTGCGTCGACCGGGTAGAACTACGTTCTGGTTTTCGGTGAGACCTTGTTCCTAGCCATAGTTTTAAGCTTTCTATGTATTTGTTGAGGTATATTGAGCAGCTGGTCGAGTGCGACTCCCAGCCGTGAGCTTGATAAGCAACCCATAAGATTTATGTTGTGTATGCCGTGTGTTTAACAGGCTTTTACCAGAGTCTTCGGGATTTCTCGCAGTGTTAATTTTTTCTCAGTATAAGGTACGGATTTGAGCTTATATTACAGCGAGGTTATGGCTTGGATTATTGTAGTTGCTGGTATGTGGAATGGTCGTGCCTGCTGGTTGTGTCCTGTTGAGGATTCTGTATGCTATTGTGTTCTTGCTGTGTTGCATAGGTGTTTATGCTTGTATTCCAGCATGTTGCATACACGCATGGTATTCCTTTTTCCAGCTTTGGTAGTCTGTGTACCTTGTTGTATTGTTGTTGTTTCTTACCAGGATGTGAGGGCGAGCGGCAATACCGCACTCTCATCTCCCTGCTGGGATCGTAGCCACCATGCGCCGAGTGGTTAACTACCACAGTTCATGGGCGAGGCAACAGCAGGTTGAGTTGTTTGATGCATCTGGTAAGTGGGTGTAGTGTCATGGCGAGTGGCTCACTACCACACTGTGAACACACCCCGTGGCCACTGTATGTTGTTGATGATTCTTGGAGCTATGTTTGAGTTCCTTAGCTCCCTCGAGGGTCGAGCTTTCCGTTGTTATTCGGCGTCTCATGCATAGCATCTGCATTTTATTCCTTGACTGTTTATTGCTGTTGTATAGTTGCTCTCCGTACTGGGGTTTGACCCCATTTCCCTCCGGGGCTTGGTTTGTTTCTTTGTTGCGTTGTTTTCAGGAAACCCAGGTTCTACAGCTGGTCGTGGGTTTAACCCAGCTGGTGGTGCCCTAGGAGGTGGCTAGCGTGTCACAGTTGCATATAACATACTTATATATATGTATCAGTTAGCCAGGGGGATGCCCTGCGCTTTGTTGTTGTACCCGTAGGGGAGTTTGATACATGTTGTGAATTATGTATGCTTTATTGTTGGTTGATTTATGAATTGGTAAACTTATTTTAAGTATCGTTGTATTTTAAATTATATGTTTAAAACCATCAGGCCTAAAAGCAAAAATTTTACCCACTTTTTGATAGCTTCCGCATGTGTTTATCGGTTGTGAGCACGAGGCCTGACATTTTTGGTATCAGAGATTAAACTGGGATAAGCTCAATTCCTTTGATCACACTTGAGTCTAGGCACAGTGTTGTATGTTGCATGTGTTTGACTTATGTGACTACGTGCTGCATATTTTGTGTTATATGCTTTCTATGTTGTATCTATTCTGTTTTTCCTTATCCTGTTGAGTGTTTTAGATGCCGCCTAGACGTCGTGGTAGAGGTAGGGGGCAGTTTCAGGAATCAGGAGGACAGAACGAGGATCAGTATAGTGCTCCTAGTCATACTCTTGAGAGTAGTGGAGAAGAGGAGGCTGAGGCTCCGCCGGCTCCGGTAGAGAGAATGGATGTGGTTATAGCTCGGTTTCAGAGGATGAATCCTCCTGTCTTCAATGGCGATGAGTCGAGTGAGGATGCGGATTCTTGGCTCCATAGTGTCATACATCTTTTTGATCGAGCTCAGTATGACGATGATCTCCGGTTGAGGTTGGTGACCTTATTGTTGAGGAAGTCCACAGAGCGTTGGTGGCGAGGTACGTCTAGTACCTTACTGGAGACTGGTGTTGGCATCACTTGGGACAGTTTCTACCAGGTCTTCAGGCAGGAGTATGTCCCCGACTCCTATGTAGCTGCCCGTGAGCGGGAGTTTGAGTGTTTGGAGCAGGGTTCGTTGACTGTGCGCGAGTATGCTCGCAAGTTTTCTGCATTGTTGGCTTATGTTCCGCATGTTGCTGGCCGGGAGAGGGCCAAGAGTACCAGGTTTGTGGAGGGCTTGAATGGAGAACTGTACCAGAGCGTTTTGACAAGCAAGCCCAAATCGTATGCTGAGGCCGTGGATACTGCTATCCACATTGAGGAGGGCATGAAGAGCCGTAGTGCGCGCAGGGCGCAGGTAGCGCAGGCGGTGCAGGGTGGTAGACCCACTGGTCAGGGAGCTCAGTCGTCTCAGAGTTCTGAGTCCGTGCATTTTCCTCAGCAGCAGCAGCAGGTAGCTCAGCAGTCTGGCCGTCAGAGGTTTCGACCCCGCGGTCAGCAATTCAAGAAGAAGTCTGGTTCAGGGTCTTCTAGTTCAGGCAGCTCGAGTAGCAGCGGCTCTCGGGTGGAGTTTTGTGGCTTTTGCTGTGGAAAGCATTCTTCCACGCAGTGTGTTGGTGTGCAAGGTTCCTGCAACCTTTGTGGTCAGTACGGGCATTTTGCGAGAGTGTGTCCGTCAGCTGGATCACAGCAGGCCGCGGCCCAGCCTCAGGGTCGTGGGGGTCAGTCTAGGGGCCGTTCGCAGCAGTTTCAGCAGCCCCGTTTTGGTGAGACTCCATTTAGGCCGTTTCAGCAGCCTGGCCCTTCGCGTTTTGGGCAGTCGTCTCAGCCTTTCTTTACAAGACCCCAGCATGCTCAGGTTAACACCTTCACGAGGGAGCAGGCCTAGGAGACATCGAGCCGGGTGAGTGGAGGTACATGTTTTGTTTTTGACTTTCCTGCTCGTGTGTTTTTTGACACCGGTGCATCGCATTCGTTTATTTCTGATTCGTTTTTTGCTGAGCATGGTTTGTGTACCGTCCCTTTGCGCGATGTTGTTTCTGTTTCTACCCCCGGTGGTGTGAGCCTGTTCTCGCAAGAGATTTTGTTGGATGGTGTGTTGCGGTTTGGTGAGCATGCCTTGTTAGCGAATTTGATCCGTTTGATGCTTTGGGATTTCGATTGTATAGTTGGGATGGATGTGCTGTCCAACTAGAGGGCCTCCGTGGATTGCTTCCATGGGATTGTACGCTTTAGGCCTTTGTCTGGCGAGAAGTGGGACTTCTACGGCCAGGACTCGAGATCGAAGATTCCGTTGGTCTCCGCGATGGAGATGTTTAGCTTGTTGTCTTTGGTAAATGCTGGCTTTATGATTTACGCTTTGGATGCATCTTCTTCTTATAGTGTTCAGCTTAGTGACGTTCCCATGGTGCGACACTTCCCCGACGTGTTTCCGGAGGAGATTCCTTGTTTTCCTCCGAGGCGGGAGATAGACTTCAGCATAGAGTTGGTTCCTGGTACAGCTCCGATTTCTCGTGCCCCGTATTGCATCTTCTTCTTATAGTGTTCAGCTTAGTGACGTTCCCATGGTGCGACACTTCCCCGACGTGTTTCCGGAGGAGATTCCTTGTTTTCCTCCGAGGCGGGAGATAGACTTCAGCATAGAGTTGGTTCCTGGTACAGCTCCGATTTCTCGTGCCCCGTATCGTCTAGCGCCTGCGGAGTTGAGAGAACTCAAAGTACAGTTAGATGATTTGCTGGAGAAGGGTTTCATTCGCCCTAGTATGTCACCGTGGGGAGCGCCCATTTTGTTTGTAAAGAAGAAGGATGGCTCAATGCGTATGTGCATTGATTTTCGTCAGTTGAATAAAGCCACTGTCAAGAATAAGTACCCGTTACCGAGAATCGATGATCTGTTTGATCAGTTGCAAGGTTCTGTGGTGTATTCTAAGATTGATCTTCGTTCCGGGTACCATCAGCTCAGAGTAAGGGAACAAGATGTCGTGAAGACTGCGTTTCGTACGAGGTACGGACATTTTGAGTTTTTGGTGATGCCGTTTGGGTTGACAAACGCGCCTGCAGTCTTCATGGATCTGATGAACCGAGTTTTCCGAGAGTTCATAGATCAGTTTGTGATTGTTTTTATTGACGACATCTTAGTTTACTCGAAGACTCCTAGGGAGCACAAGGAGCACTTGGAAATGGTTCTTCATAGGTTGAGAGAGCAGCAGTTGTATGCGAAGTTTTCGAAGTGCGAGTTTTGGTTAGATCGCGTTGTATTTCCGGGCCATGTCATTTCAGCGGATGGCATTTCTGTGGATCCCAGTAAAGTGGATGCCGTGTTGAACTGGGAGCGACCGAGAAATGTGTCTGAGATTCGCAGTTTCTTAGGTCTGGCTGGCTATTATCGTCGTTTCATTGAGGGGTTTTCTTCTATAGAGAAGCCGATGACCCAATTGACCCAGAAGGATAAACGGTTTGTTTGGACTGAGCAGTGTGAGAATGCTTTTCAACTGCTCAAGGAGAAGTTAACTACTGCGCCTGTGTTGGCTTTGCCGTCCGGTTCAGGTGGTTTTGTTGTTTGTTCTGACGCTTCGCTAAATGGATTGGGTTGTGTGTTTATGCAGAATGGTAGAGTCATTGCGTATGCCTCGCGGCAGTTGAAACCGCACGAGACTCGTTACCCAGTTCATGATTTGGAGTTAGAAGCGGTAGTCTTTGCGTTAAAGATCTGGCGTCACTACCTGTATGGCGAGCAGTTTGTGGTGTACTCCGACCACAAGAGTTTGCAGTATCTGTTTTCGCAGCCTGACTTGAACATGAGACAGCGTCGGTGGATGGAGCTGCTTAAGGATTTTGACTGTGAGATTAAATACCAGCCTAGGAAGTCGAACGTAGTGGCTGATGCTTTGAGCAGGAAGGCTAGTGAGATGCTTGCGTCGTTGTACATCTCTAAAGAGCATCTTAACACTACGGGTTGGAGATTCTACCCGGCTGAGGATTGTGTGATGGTTTCATCTTTTCAAATGGAACCGCAGATTGTTTCTAGCATTCGAGCAGCTCAGAGGACCGATCCGTCAATCCACGAGTTGAAGTTGAAAGTCAGGGCTGGCGAACTTGAGGACTATTCTGTCCCGTCCGATGGTTGTTTGTGTTTCCGGGGCAGGTTGGTTGTGCCCAATTTGATTGATTTGAAGGAGGAGATCCTTCGAGAAGCGCACTGTAGCAGACATAGTGTTCATCCTGGTGCACGGAAGATGTACAATGCTTTGAAGCCGCACTTTTGGTGGGCTGGCCTGAAGAGCGATGTTGGTGGTTTTGTCGCTCGTTGTTTGAACTGCCAGATGGTTAAGGCTGAAAGGATGAGACCTGGTGGTCTGTTGCAGAGTTTAGAGGTGCCCCAATGGAATTGGGAGCACATTGCGATGGATTTCTTAACGCATTTGCCTCGTTCCAACCGAGGATGCGATGCTGTTTGGGTAGTTGTAGACCGTTTGTCTAAGTCTGCACACTTCATTCCCTATGGGATGACCTTCTCGTTGAAGAAGATGGCGAAGCTGTACGTTGATTTTGTTGTTAGATTGCACGGTGTGCCTGTTTCAATCTTGTCTGATCGAGATCCGAGGTTTACTTCCAGGTTTTGGAAGAGTTTGCAGACAGCTTTGGGCACTAGATTGGCTATGAGTACCGCGTATCATCCCAAGACAGATGGCCAGTCTGAGCGAACTATCCAGACGTTAGAGGATATGTTGCGTGCTGTTGTGTTGGATTTCGGAGGTAGTTGGCAAGACGCGTTGTCTTTGGTTGAATTTTCGTATAATAACAGCTACCAAGTGACGATTGGCATGGCGCCTTTCGAGGATTTGTATGGCCGCAAGTGCAGATCGCTAGTGTGTTGGGAAGAAGTGGGGGAGAAGCAGCTATCTGCCCCTGACTTTGTGCAGCAAATGAAAGATCATGTCGATCTTATTAGACAGCGGATGAAAGCTGCCCAGGATCGCCAAGCCAGTTATGCGAATAAGAGGCATCGACCTCTTGAGTTTCAGGTTGGTGATCATGTATTTCTCAAGGTTTCTCCGTTTCGTAGTGTGATGCGCTTTGGACGCAAGGGAAAGTTAGCCCCTCGTTACGTTGGTCCGTATGAGATTGTCGAGAGGATTGGCGCTTTAGCGTGTCGTCTGTTGTTGCCGTCCGAGTTATCTTCTCTGCATGACGTCTTTCACGTTTCCATGTTGAGGAAGTATGAGCCAGATCCGTCTCATGTGCTTGGAACTGACGAGGTAGAGCTAGATCAGTCGTTGAGCTATCAGGAATACCCTTTGCAGATCCTTGGCAGAAAAGAGAAACAGTTGAGGAATAAGACCATTCCGTTGGTGATGGTGCAGTGGAGCAAACATGGAAGGGAAGAAGCTACTTGGGAGCTGGAAGAAAAGATGCAGCGCGAGTGGCCGCATCTGTTTGAGTAACTGTTGAGCTATATTTTCCAGTAGCTTGTAGTTTTGCTGTTTTTCTTTCCTAGTTGTTGTGATGTGTTTGCTCAGTTATCTTGAACTCTTGGCCTTGTGTTGGGGCGAGTTCTGTTTGTAGCTTGCTGTTGTGTTGTTTCCAGAGTTGTTGTTGTGATTTCGAGGACGAAATCCTTTTTAGTGGGGGAGAAATGTGAGACCTGGATTGGTATTAAGATTTGTTTGTTGATTGTATCGGTTTTTGGGAGTTTCCTGCTGGTCAAATCTTTGTTCGAGAGTTTGGTTGGCATTTTCGGGTCTGAAATAGCATTTGGAGCAAGTCTTGAAGTTTTCTTGTTTTTGAGTATCAGCTGGTTTTGTGAGCTAACAGCTGGTCGGTGGCAAAACCAGTCGAAGCGTGTTTTAGCGCGAGATTCCTGAAACGCTGTCGTTTGCGTGAAGTCTGGTTGAGCGTGTTGTGATCAGCAGGTGGGTTAGTGTATTTGCGTTGAGGATCAAAATGACTGCGTTTAGTTTATTTGGCGCGACGTCGTTTGGATGTTGCGTCTGGTACCAGCTGGTGGAATTGCGTGCGTGTGTCTGTTGGTTGTTCAGCAGAAGCAGATGTCAACGCGGGTCAACTTTCCTGTAGCTCGAAGAGGAAGCGTCGTCGTTTCGTTGTTGCGACTGGGAGTCCAGCTGCGAGTGATTTTCGCCGTTGTTTCTTGCTGCTGGTATTTCGCGAGAGCTAGCGACTGGATGACATCAGTGGAGCGACGTCGTTTGAGTTAGTTGCAACGCTGCGTTTTGAGGTTGCGACTGGAACCAGCAGAGAGAAGCGTTGCATTGTTTTGTTCTTGCGACTGGATACCCAGCTGCTGGTATAGTATCCTGTGCGACATCGTTTGAATAAGTTGGTGCGACGCCGTTTTGAGAACCAGCCGTTAGTTTGCTTTGCGATTTGTTGTAGCGTTGCTGGAGAAATCAGCAGTTGGTCCTTGCGTCTGCTGTTTGTAGTGTTCCTGCTGATTTTTTCGGTGGACAATTGATTGTGTAGATTTCAGAAGTTGTGGGAATTATTTAAGTAAGACTTGGTCTTCGATTTTGTGATATCATTTCCCATACATAGCAAATATTTCCAGCCTTTCGTTCCTTATCCTTCGAACCCTAGAGCACTGTTCAGCCGTGAGCTTTTCCGGCGAATTCCCGTCGTTTCCGGTGGTTGTTTTGCTCGTGCGAGGTAGCGTTGGACTCCTCTCGAGAAGCTCTTCCATTTCTTATTAGTTTTAGAAACTGTAATTGGCTAGTTGAGGAACGCGAAGTTTCTGCCGTTCGAGTGTTGCGTCGACAGGGTAGAACTACGTTCTGGTTTTCGGTGAGACCTTGTTCCTAGCCATAGTTTTAAGCTTTCTATGTATTTGTTGAGGTATATTGAGCAGCTGGTCGAGTGTGACTCCCAGCCGTGAGCTTGATTAGCAACCCGTAAGATTTATGTTGTGTATGCCATGTGTTTAACAGGCTTTTACCAGAGTCTTCGGGATTTCTCGCAGTGTTAATTGTTGCTCAGTATAAGGTACAGATTTGAGCTTATATTACAGCGAGGTTTTGGCTTGGATGATTGTAGTTGCTTGTATGTGGAATGGCCGTGCCTGCTGGTTGTGTCCTGTTGATCATTCTGTATTTTCCAGTTTTGGTAGTCTTTGTACCTTGTTGTATTGTTGTTGTTTCTTACCAGGATGTGAGGGCGAGCGGCAATACCGCAGTCTCATCTCCCTGCTGGGATCGTAGCCACCATGCGCCGAGTGGTTAACTACCACAGTTCATGGGCGAGGCAACAGCAGATTGAGATGTTTGATGCATCTGGTAAGTGGGTGTAGTGTCATGGCGAGTGGCTCACTACCACACTGTGAACACACCCCGTGGCCACTGTATGTTGTTGATGATTCTTGGAGCTATGTTTGAGTTCCTTAGCTCCCTCGAGGGTCGAGATTTCCATTGTTATTCGGCGTCTCATGCATAGCATCTGCATTTTATTCCTTGCTGTTTATTGCTATTGTATAGTTGCTCTCCGTACTGGGGTTTGACCCCATGTCCCTCCGGGGCTTGGGTTGTTTCTTTGTTGCGTTGTTTTCAGGAAACCCAGGTTCTACAGCTGGTCGGGGTTTAACCCAGCTGGTGGTGCCCCAGGAGGTGGCTAGCGTGTCCCAGTTGCATATAGCATACTTATATATATGTATCAGTTAGCCAGGGGGATGCCCTGCGCTTTGTTGTTGTACCCGTAGGGGAGTTTGATACATGTTTTGAATTATGTATGCTTTATTGTTGGTTGATTTATGAATTGGGAAACTTATTTTAAGTATCGTTGTATTTTAAATTATATGTTTAAAACCGTCGGGCCTAAAAGCAAAAATTTTACCCACTTTTTGATAGCTTCCGCATGTGTTTATCGGTTGTGAGCACGAGGCCTGACAGTCTCCAACAAGGTACTCAAAGCGCCTCGCCACCAGCGTTCTGCGGCCTTCCTGAGCAAGAGGGTCGCCAAACTCAGCCGAATATCATCGTAGTACAGCACCCGATGAAAAAGACCAATGATATTACGGAGCCACAAGTCCGCATCCTCACTAGACTCATCACCGTTAAAGACTGGAGGGTTCATCTGCTGAAACCGTGCCATAACAACATCCATCCGCTCTGTAGGAGGTGCCGCGATCTCATCTTCCTCCTCGTTGCTAACACGAGTATGACTACGGGCACTAAGCCTATCCACATTCTGTCCTGCTGATTCCTCAAACTGCCCCCTACCTCTACCACGACGTCTAGGCGGCATCTACGAAAACACTCAGCAAGATCAAGCAAAACAGAACAGATACAGCATATATAACACAAATATGCAGCACGTAATTACATAGTCAAGCACATGCAACACACAACACTGTGCCTAGACTCAAATGTGATCAAAAAAATGGAGCTTATCCCAGCTTAAGCTCTGATACCAAAAATGTCAGGCCTGGTTCTCTAAACAGAGTAAAAACATCAAAACACATGCGGAAGCTATCAAAAAGCGGGTAACCTGGACAACACAACAGGCAAGGAAAACAAACCAAGCCCCAGTGGGACATGGGGTCAAACCCCAGTACGGAGAGCAACTATAAAACAGCAGTAAACAGCAAGAATGAAATGCAGATGCTATGCATGAGGGAGGAGACAACAACTCAACGAATCTGCAATAGAATATGTGGCCACGGTGAGTGTAGGACATGTGGGTGCTACCCACTCACCCCTACTCGCCCACCCTTACCAGATGCATCAACACCCAACCTATGAACTGTGGTAGCTAGCCACTCGGCGCATAGGGGAAATGAGAGTGCGGTATCGCCGCTCGCCCTCGCATCCTGGTAAGAAAACAAAGAAGCAACAACGAAACAAGGCAATGTCTGCCGCAATGAAATGGAATGTCATGCGTGTATGAAACATGCTGGAACACAAGCATATAAACATATGCAACGCTGCAACAAAACATAATAGGCATACACAGTCCTCAACCAGGACAACAACCAAGCACGGCAATCCTACACAGCCATCTCACAATTCATCCATGCCAAGTTCCACGCTGAATTATAAGCTCAAGATCCGTACCTTAATTTCTAGCTCAATTACCACAATACTAGGCCTGAGAAATCGGATTCCAACCTGTAAAACATACGCAAGATACAGGGAATCATCAACAACAACTCACGGCCAACCACAGAAATACACGGCTGGGAGTTCCACGCTCAACCAGAAACTAATCACCCTAATACAACTCAACCGGGAGCTAAATCACAGCTAGGAAATGAGATCTCAAAGCTAAAACCGAAGGCTACCTGCACGCAAAAACACACTGTCGAAGATAGCAGCTTCACGATCTCTCTCCAACAAACGATAGACTCCGAAACTAGTATAGGGTGAAAGAGCTTTCCAAGAGGAGTCCAACGCTACCTCAAGCGAAAGAAATGATGGCCGGAAGCGACAGGAAATTACCGGAGAAGCTCACGGTGAACAGTAGCCGAGGGTTTGAGAAACAAGAACGAATGTCGGGGGAAAATATTCTAAGTATGGGATCTGGTAAAATAAAACGAAGCCAAGCCATGCTTCTTATAAAGTTGCGAGAAATCTGTTTAATTATTCCACCGACAAAAACAGATCCCACCAGCAACGCTCGCTCGGGCTAACAACGCTCTAACCCCAAAACGACGTCACACAGGGCCACAGGTGAAATCTGAATGCTGGCGCTAAAAGCTAGACACTAAAATCTGCTCATTCAAACGCTAATTAACAAAACAGATCTCTCCCTCCAGCTTTCACCAAACGACGTCGTAGTCACTTAACCAAACGACATCGTTTAGCCCTCACTACAAAAACACGCGACAGATCTCACAATCAGATCCTAGCGCTAAACACAATACCAGATCTCTCCTAAACGACAACGTTTCCACCTCGCGCTACAGGAACGCTGACCTGCGTTGACATCTGGTAAACAAACCAACCAGACTTCACCTCACACAAACAGACCTCACGCTAGCGCTAAACCACTACGACGTCGCACCAACCCAAAACAAATCACGCTACCAGATTTCTCCCACACACGAGAAATCCAGACTTCACAGAACGATGGCGTATGGTGATCTCGCATTACCAAATACGCGATGTGACCAGATTTCTCAAGAAATCCAAACATATCTCACAACCATCAGATCTCACCAAAAACAGATTTCAACTCAAAAACACGAAAACTTCCAGAATTGCTTAAAATGTGATTTCCGACCCGAAAATACAAACCAAACTTCCAAACAGAGATCTGAACCACCAGAAATCTCCAAGAACTGATTAGTTTCAACAAATTAATCTTAATTACATTTCAGGTCTCACATCTTGTGCAACATTCATCCTGATTCGAATCAGCTCAACCTGATCTTTAATATGCTGCACAAACTCAGGGGTAGATAGCTGTCTCTCACCAACTTCTTCCCAAAAAATCGGTGATCTACATATACGACCGTAAAAAGCTTTGAAGGGCGCCATCCCGGTAGTCACTGGGTAGCTATTGTTATACGACAATTCTACCAAGGATAAAGAATTCTGCCAAATTCCGCTGAAATCCATCACAATTGCTCGCAGCATATATCCAAAGTCTGTATAGTCCTCTCGGATTGGCCATCTGTCTGAGGATGATAAGCTATACTCATAGCCAACCTCGAACCCATCGCTGCTTGCAAGCTCTTCCAAAATCGGGAAGTAAATCGTGGATCTCCATTAGACACTATCAGAACCGGTACTCCATGAAATCTAACCACATGTTCAATGTACAGTCTTTCCATCTTCTTCACGGAACACCTCACATCATACGGAATGAATTGGCGGACTTCGAAAGCCTGTCAATAACAACCCATAACGCATCACATCCCCTGTTCGAACGAGGTAAATGTTTCACCTAAACCGTAGGCACGTGCTCCCAATTCCATTGAGGCACTTCTAAACTCTATAGAAATCCACCAGGTCTCGTTCTCTCGGCCTTGAGCTGTTGACAGTTTAAGCATTGATCTACAAATCCCGAGATATCATTCACATGCCTCCCCACCAGTAGTGCGACTTCAAGGCATGATACATCTTCTTCTCACCCGGATGCACACTATAACGACTGCAATGGGCCTCGTTCAAAATGTTTTCTCTCAAATCTATAGGGTTTGGAACAACCAATGTACCGCAAAATCTCAGGCATCCATCAGAAGCAACAATAAAATCTTTCGACTAACCATTCTGGGCTTTTATCTTCAACTCATGAATGTACGGGTCAGTCCTATGCGCTGCTCTAATGTCTGCGACCACCTGTGGTTCAACCTGAAAATGAAAAACCACGTAGTACTGATCATATGGCTGAAAACACCATCCAGAAGTCCCCAAATGCTCATGGACTTTGGATATACTCAACGACGTCAACACCGCTGGTTGAGTTTTCCTACTCAAGGCATCTGCCACTAAGTTCATTCGCCCAGGCTAATACTGAATCTCACAGTCAAAATCCTTGAGCAACTCCATCCAACGACGTTGCGTCATGTTCAGATATGACTGAGTGAAGATATACTTCAAACTCTTGTGGTCTGTATACACCATAAATTGCTCACCATACAAGTAATGACGCCAAATCATCAAGGAAAAAATGATAGCAGCCAGTTCCAAATCATGAACGGGGTATCTCGTCTCATGGGGTTTCCATTGTCGAGACGCATAGGCTATCACTCGCCCGTTCTGCATCAATACACAGCCCAAACCATTCGGAGAAGCATCGGAACAAACATCAAGACCACTAGAACCAGAAGGTAAAACCAACAAAGGAGCAGTAGTCAACTTCTCCTTAAGCGATTGGAAACTCGACTCACACTCGTCTGTCCACATAAATCTTCTATCCTTCCGGGTCAACTACATCATCGGCTTGGCTATGGATGAAAACCCTCAATGAAACATCTGTAATAGCCAGCCAAACCTAAGAAACTACGGATCTCTGAAACATTCCTAGGTCGCTCCCAGTTAAGAATTCCTTCGACCTTACTAGGATCCATTGAAATACCTTGTGCAGATATGACATGACCCAAAAATATTACCTTATCAACCAGCATACACACTTACTAAACATCACATAAATTTGTGAGTCTCTCAGTTTCTGCAACAACAACCTAAAGTGTTCCTTATGCTCTCCATAGTTCCTCGAGTACACCAGGATGTCGTCTATGAAGACAATCACAAAATGATCAATATACTCACTAAAGACGCGATTCATCAAATCCTTGAAGACAGTAGGGGCATTCATCAATCAAAACGGCATCATATGAAACTCATAATGCCGGTATCTAGTCCATGAAGACAGTAGGGGCATTTGCCACATCAGCGTATCTAATCCACAACTGATGATAACCAGATCGTAGATCAATCTTAGAATACACTGCCGATCCCTGCAGCTGATCAAACAGATAATCTATTCTCGGCAACGGGTAGTTGTTCTTGATCGTCGCTTTATTCAGCTGCCGAAAATCCACACACATCCTCATAGATCCATCCTTCTTCTTCACAAAGAGAATCGGAGCTCCCCAAGGCGACATACTCGTCCTAATAAATCCCTTCACTAGAAGGTCACGTAACTGATCCTTGAGTTCTTTCAACTCAGCTGGTGCCAGTCGGTATGGGGCTCTCAAAATCGGGGTTGTCCCCAGCACCAATCTCTTGTCTTGGAAGGAATCCATGAATCTCATCCTGGAAGGAATCCTGGAATCTCATCCAGAAAAATATCTGGGAACTCTCGGAAAATCAGGACATCACTCAACTCTACCCACGATTCTTGGGAAACATTCAGGGCATAAATCATAAACCCAGAGTTTGCTAGCGACAACAGACTAAACATCTCCATGGCGGACACTAGTGGAATCTTCGATCGCGAGTCAGCATCGTAAAAATCTCAATTTTCCCCAAATTGAGGTCTAAACCTCACTACACCATGGAAGCAATCTATAGTCGCTCTAAAAACAGACAACACATCCATACCCAAGATGCAGTCAAAATCTATAATCTCCAGAGAAATCAGATTCGTCACCAGCACATTTTGATCGAATCGAATCTCACAATCAACAACCACCTCAATGGACATAAACCACACGCCAGCATGAGTAGAAACAGATACGATATCACACAGTGGGGTTAGAGCTCAACCCACACTCATGCACAAACGAATCAGATATAAAGGAGTGTGATGCTCCACTAAGAAACTAAACTCATACAGGAAAGTCAAAAATAGCACAAGTACCTGCAATAAATCCTCCAGGCATATCATCAGTTTTCTATCTCGTCAAGGCATTCACCTGAGCTTGCTGAGGTCCCGAAAACTGAGGTCTAGAAGATCCTCCGAATCTAGACGGTTCTCGTGGTTGAAATCCTGATCGTTGGGACTGAGCAAAAGGTTGCGGTCTATGCAAAGAACCGCGAGCTGAACCTAGCTGCGACTAATTCGAAGGTTGTCCCCACATCAAAGGACAAACTCTGGCGAAATTTTCCAGGCTGCCCACACCTATGGAAAAGACCCTGAACTCCATGACACTGCGAAGTCATATGCCTACCTCCACACTGACCACACGTCACTCCTCCAGAGCCACTACCACCAGAACTAACAGAACCAGACGAACTCAATTTCGACCGTATCTTAAACTGCTTCCCTCGAGGCTTAAACCTCTGGTGATTGGACTGCTGCGAAGTTTGAGGAGGTTGAAACGATTGCGTCCCTTTTGGAATGGGTTTGAAGTTTCTTCCAGCTATCGCCTGAACCTGATTCTGCACTTCCAAAAAACTCTCCTCAATATCCACCGCCCTATCCACTACCTCAGCATAAGTCTCAGGATAACCAGCTAACACCATACGAAACAAATCAGGCCTCAAATCTCTCTGAAACTTGTTCCTCTTTGTCCTCTCCTGGTTAGCAACGTGGGGAATATACGATAGAAGCGAAGAAAACTGTCAAGCGTACTCGGCCACCCTCATGTTCCCTTGCTTCAAATTATCGAACTCCCTCTCACGGTTATTGTAGTAGGACTCAGGGGTATACTCCTGACGAAAAGCTGCACAAAATCTCTCCAAAGAAATCAAAACACCACTCTCTCGCATGACTCAGGAAGTAACCTTCCACCAGCGTTGCGCATGATCCCTCAACTGAAAAACAGCCAACTTCAGTCTCCTCTCCTGAGAATACTCCACCGTGTCAAACAACTCCTCCATGTGCTCTAACCAGACTTCAGCCATCAAAACACTCTCGGCTCCAGTAAAAATAGGAGGATTCGTCCGCTGAAATCTAGCCAGAACTAGCTCCATCTTGCCAATCTGTCTAGTCATATCTTCCACCTCAACCTCTGCCTGTCTAGATCGACGACGCAAAGCTACACTTTGCTGAGCAACAACCTCATTGTTCTCGAGAGCCGTATACTCCTCAAAAGTCTGCCTAGTCACTCTACCTATACCTCTCCTCGGTGGCATCTACCAAAACTTAAAGGTAAGACCACAAGCAGATAAATCACAGAGGCAGATAACACAATCATAGACTTCATTGATTCAATCATAAACAAAAGCTCAAACTCTGTGCCTAGACTCAAGTGTGAATAAAAAGAACCGAGCTTATCCCAGTTTAAGCTCTGATACCAAAAATGTCGGACCCGATGCGCTAAATCAGGAATTAATTACTCAATTAATCACAATTACACGGAAGCATAAAAATACGGGCTAAAACTTTTCGTTTGGGCCTGAACTGAAATAAAATCTCAAAATACTATCATACTCAAAATATGGATTTTGACTCAAAAACCAACAACAACCTCAAAAATACAAGTATGCGTAAAATACAGATCCCCAAATACAATATCCATGCAGGGCATCCCCTGGTTTATAATACAATACATAATAGATAACAGGGACAAAAAATTGGATTACCTGAAGATCCTGCAAGGGCCAACACAGACCAAATCACCCCAAATAGGGAAAATAAAACGAGGTCAAACCTCAGTTCGAAGATCATCAATAAAGCAAAAGTCATATCAAACCTGCAATATTTCAAACGTGAAATGCATGTGGGTTACCAAGAATCATCGATAAGCAAGGCACAACGACTCAGTTGTGCAATAAATATCAACGAATCAACAGAAATCCAAATCACAACAACTCAGCTGGCTATCACGACTCAGTGACGACATTGGATTCTGTGCACGGATACTCAGTCGGAAAATCGAGACTCAGCGATTAGTCTCAAAGAATCAGGATCAATATGATATGCGTGAATTCCAAGCAGAATCACGCTTATAACCATGCATATAAATCACACACATAAGCATTTAAGAGCACAATAATCATCATTGCAAATAAGCAATTCAAGCAGATTCACGTAGCACATAAATCACACAGCTCCAACACGCAGGAAATATTCTCAAGCTGATATCAAAGCTGCTAAACCAAGCTCAATTCGTACCTTCCTCTGAGCAGCTAATACCTCAGCAGATCACACAGGGGCACACAACCAGTTGCTCACAAACGGGAACACAGCTGCAACAGCCTACTCAGATCTGCTGCCCTACTAGCTCACCAAGAAACTCAACAGAAGCTGCGAAAGCTCAAATCTGCCATGATATCTAATAATCAGCTCATATCGAAGCTTATTCAGCTTATGGCCTAAAGCCTCGTAGCCTAAATCAGCTACCTCAAATCTACATAGCACTATCCAGCTCTAAATACAAGAAGAAAGAGATGTAATTGCTTACCCAAATGCTCTAATGGGACGGGAGAAACTATCGGCTGAAATCGCAAAGATATTCGAACACTTAAACTACGTCGTGCCCTATCGAAAAGTCGACCCAAGACTCCAAAAATGGTATCAAACGAAAGGTCTGGGATAGACGAACTCAGCGCCACCAACCTTGCTCCAAACGACGGCGTAAATCAACTGCAATTGGGAAAAATAAGGTAAGACGAACAATAAGTGTTTGAGGAACAGATATAAGTCGAGAGCTCTCTGGGGATGAAGATATGAAATATCGGGTATCAAAATCGTCTAAGTGTTGATTGACACTTATATTAATTCCCCCAGTTGACGCTACAATGAAAGTCAACCCAGCTCAGACCTTGGCACTACACCAGATATGACACCTCTACACTATACCAGCTCGCGACCACCAAACGACGTTGCACCGGAGTCCAGCTCTCATAAAATCTGAAGCTCGCTAAACGATGTCGCATCTATTACACTCAGCCAGCTTTAAATCTGGTATATGCCAAACGACATCGCAATCGCTTACACTCAACATGTGTCTACCCGGGTAACCCAAAACGACATCGCTTCGTCTCCGCTCGGGACAACCCGCTCATTGACACAAGGGTCAGATCTGGACACCCAGATCTTACTAAATCTGAAAACAACGAACCGGTCTACCCAAACCGCGAACCAAACCGATCCTCACAGCGTCTATAATTCACTTGTGCGTGGTATTCTATATATATGAACTCCAGCTGCTCCCGATACACCAAATCTGCCCAACGCTTACTCTCTCCCTTCACTCAACGATTCACACCCGATTCACTTCTAAGTCAAATCCGAAGCTCCTTAACAGCTTACTCAGCACGAGATACCTCTCGGGACTAAATCACCATTCAGATCACACTCATATTCTCTCTCTCTCCAGCTCGAGGCTCATCTACTCAAATCTCCACACATAAAAAGCCGATTTCAACGAACAGTTTTGACCAGTTCTCCTAAGCTAGATACCCGATAACTCACCAAGAACGCTTCTCCGATTAAATCCTAATTCTGATCTAATTTTCCTCGAATATCTACACAATTAAATCTGGCTATTTCCTCAAATTTGCTCGTAGCATAGCACTAATTTAAATCGGTTAAATACAGTCCTCACATCCTCCCCACCTTAAGAGATTTCGTCCTCGAAATCAAATAACAACTACAGATCAAAGCTAAATAAAACCATAGAATCACCAGTACTGAAACAGAACACTTCAAAATTCCTAATATATCCAAGCAACTCAACACAAATCGGTAAGCTAGAAGATTATATGTGTTACTACTGCAGGTGATCAAATAGATGAGGCTACTCATGTCTCATCTTTTCTTCAACTTCCCAGGTATCTTCCTCTCTGCCATTCTTGCTCCATTGGACCATGACCAACGGAATAGTCTTATTTCCCAATTGCTTCTCCTTCCTATCCAGAATCTGCACTGGATATTCGATGTAACTCAGGGTTGAATCCAGCTTAACTTCGTCAGTCCTTAGCACATGAGACCGATCTGGCTCATATTTTCTCAACATTGATACATGACACATCATGCATCGCTGCTAACTCAGCATGCAACTGCAATCGATACTCCAAAGATCCAATCCTCTCAATAATCTCAAACGGGCCAATGAATCTAGGAGCTAATTTACCCTTAAGCCTGAATCTTATCACGCTCTTGAAAGGAGAAACCTTCAGAAACACTTGATCGCCAAACTGAAACTCAAAAAGGCATGTGCCTCTTGTTTCAATAGCTAGCTTGATGATCTTGTGCAGCCTTCATCCTGATTCGAATCAGCTCAACCTGATCTTTAATATGCTGCACAAACTCAGGGGTAGATAGCTGTCTCTCACCAACTTCTTCCCAACAAGTCGGTGATCTACACTTACGACCGTACAAAGCTTCGAATGGTGTCATCCCGATAGTCACTTGGTAGCTATTGTTATACAAAAATTCTTCCAAGGATAAAGAATCCTGCCAACTACCGCTGAAATCCATCACAATTTCTCGCAGCATATCCTTCAAAGTATGTATTGTCCTCTCGGATTGACCATCTATCTGTGGATGATAAGCTGTACTCATAGTCAACCTCGAACCCATCGCTTCTTGCAAGCTCTTCCAAAATCGGGAAGTAAATTGTGGATCTCGGTTAGACACTATCGGAACCGACACTACATGCAATCTAACCACATGTTCAATGTACAGTCTCACCATCTTCTTCAAGGAACACCTCACATCATAGGGAATGAAATGGGCTGACTTTGAAAGCCTGTTAATAACAACCCATAACGCATCACATACCCTGTTCGAACGAGGTAAATGTGTCACCAAAACCATAGCCATGTGCTCCCAATTCCATTGAGGCACTTCTAAACTCTATAGCAATCCATCTGGTCTCATTCTCTCGGCCTTGACCTGTTGACAATTTAAGCATTGAGCTACAAATCCCGAGATATCATTCCACATGCCTTCCCACCAGTAGTGCGACTTCAAGGCATGATACATCTTCTTCTCACCCGGATGCACACTATAACGACTACAATGGGCCTCGTTCAAAATGGTTTCTCTCAAATCTATCAGGTTTGGAACAACCAATGTACTGCAAAATCTCAGGCATCCATCAGAAGCAATAGTAAAATCTTCCGACTAACCATTCTGGGCTTTTATCTTCAACTCATGAATGTACGGGTCAGTACTCTACGCTGCTCTAATGTCTGCGACCACCTGTGGTTCAACCTGAAAATGAAAAACCACGTAGTACTGATCATATGGCTGAAACCACCATCCAGAAGTCCCCAAATGCTCATGGACTTTGGATATACTCAACGACGTCAACACCGCTGGTTGAGTTTTCCTACTCAAGGCATCTGCCACTAAGTTCATTCGCCCAGGATAATACTGAATCTCACAGTCAAAATCCTTAAGCAACTCCATCCAATGACGTTGCCTCATGTTCAGATCTGACTGAGTGAAGATATACTTCAAACTCTTGTGGTCTGTATACACCATAAATTGCTCACCATACAGGTAATGACGCCAAATCTTCAAGGAGAAAACGATAGCAGAAGTTCCAAATCATGAACGGGGTATCTCGTCTCATGGGGTTTCCATTGTCGAGACGCATAGGCTATCACTCGCCCGTTCTGCATCAATACACAGCTCAAACCATTCAGAGAAGCATCGGAACAAACAACAAGACCACTAGAATCCGAAGGTAAAATCAACACAGGAGCAGTAGTCAACTTCTCCTTAAGCGATTGGAAACTCGACTCACACTCGTCTGTCCACATAAATATTCTATCCTTCCGGGTCAACTACGTCATCGGCTTGGCTATGGAAGAAAAACCCTCAATGAAACGTCTGTAATAGCCAGCCAAACCTAAGAAACTATGGATCTTTGAGACATTCCTTGGTCCTTCCAAGTTACGAATTCCTTCGACCTTACTAGGATCCATTGAAATACCTTGTGCAGATATGCCATGACCCAAAAATATTACCATATTCAACCAGAATTCACACTTACTAAACTTCACATAAAGTTGTGAGTCTCTCACTTTCTGCAACAACAACCTCAGATGTTCCTTATGCTCTCCATAGTTCCTCGAATACACCAGGATGTCGTCTATGAAGAAAATCAAAAAATGAACAATATACTCACTAAAGACGCGATTCTTCAAATCCATGAAGACAATAGGGGCATTCGTCAATCCAAACAGCATCACAAGAAACTCATAATGCCCGTATCTATTCCTAAAAGCCGTCTTCCCCACATCAGCGTCTCTAATCCACAACTGATGATAACTAGATCATAGATCAATCTTAGAATATAATGCCGATCCCTGCAGCTTATCAAATCCTTATGCTCTCCATAGTTCCTCGAATACACCAGGATGTCGTCTATGAAGAAAATCAAAAAATGAACAATATACTCACTAAAGACGCGATTCTTCAAATCCATGAAGACAATAGGGGCATTCGTCAATCCAAACAGCATCACAAGAAACTCATAATGCCCGTATCTATTCCTAAAAGCCGTCTTCCCCACATCAGCGTCTCTAATCCACAACTGATGATAACTAGATCATAGATCAATCTTAGAATATAATGCCGATCCCTGCAGCTTATCAAAGAGATCATCAATTCTTGGCAACGGGTACTTGTTCTTGATCGTCGCTTTATTCAGCTGCCGAAAATCAACACACATCCTCATAGATCCATCCTTCTTATTCACAAAGAGAAGCGGAGCTCCCCAAGGCGACATACTCGGCCTAATAAATCCCTTCACTAGAAGGTCACGTAAATGATCCTTGAGTTCTTTCAACTCAGCTGGTGTTAGTCGGTATGGGGCTCTAGAAATCGGGGCTGTTCCCGGCACCAACTCTATCTCTCGTCTTGAAAGGAATCCAGGAATCTCATCCAGAAAAATATCTGGGAACTCTCGGAAAATCGGGACATCACTCAACTCTACCCGCGATTCTTGGGAAACATTCAGGGCATAAATCATAATCAAGAGTTCTCTAGCGACAACAGACTAAACATCTCCATGACGGACACTAGTGGAATCTTCAATCGCGAGTCAGCACCGTAAAAATCCCAATTTTCCCCAAATTGAGGTATAAACCTCACTACACCATGGACACAATCTACAGTCGCTCTATAAATAGACAACACATCCATACCCAAGATGCAGTCAAAATTTATAATCGCCAGAGAAATCAGATCCGTCACCAGCACATTTTGATCGAATCGAATCTCACAATCCACAACCACCTCACGAGACATCAACCAAATTCCAGCAGGATTAGAAATAGATACGATATCACACAGTGGGGTAGAGTTCAACCCACACTCATGCACAAACAAATCAGATATAATGGAGTGTGATGCTCCAGTATGAAACAAAACTCGTGCAGGAAAGTCAAAGATAGCACAAGTACCTGCAATAACTCCTCCAGGCATATCATCAGCTTGCTCTCTCGCCAAGGCATTCACCTGAGCTTGCTAAGTCCCGAAAACTGAGGTCTAGAAGATCCTCCGAATGTAGACGGTTCTCGTGGTTGAAATCCTGATCGCTGGGACTGAGCAAAAGGTTGCGGTCTCTACGAAGAACAACTGGCTGAACCTTGCAGGGACTGATTCGAAGGTTGTCCCTCCATCAAAGGACAAACTCTGGTGAAATGTCCAGGCTGCCCACACCTATGGAAAATACCCTGAACTCCATGACACTGCAAAGTCATATGCCTACCTCCACACTGACCACACGTCACTCCTCCAGAGCCACTAGCACCAGAACTAACAGAACTAGAAGAACTTGAATTCGACCGTCTCTTAAACTGCTTCCCTCGAGCCTTAAACCTCTGGCGATTGGACTGCTGCGAAGTCTGAGGAGGTTGAAACGATTGCGTCCCTTCTGGCACGGGTTGGAAGTTGCGTCCAACTATCGCCTGAACCTGATTCTGCACTTCCAAAATACTCTCCTCAATATCCACCGCCCTATCCACTGTCTCATCATAATTCGTAGGAGAACCAGCAAACACCATACAGAACAAATCAGGCCTCACACCTCTCAGAAATTTTTTCCTCTTCGTCCTATCCTAGTTAGCAACGTGGGGAACATACGACAGAAGCGAAGAAAATTATCTAGTGTACTCGGCCACCCTCATGTTCCCTTGCTTCAAATTATCGAACTCCCTCTCACGGTTATTGTAGTAGGACTCTGTTGGGGGAACCACGGCGGATCCGGATCACGCCTCCCGGCGAGGCAGCGGAAGAACAAAAATTGCCGGGAGACGATCAATACAATTCAAATAAACAAATCATTCTATGACATTCATAGGGTATTTTGTAGAATACCTTGCTGGCAACTCATGCCTGGCTCCGACCAGTTTCGCGAGGAAACCGGCACTTCACGATAGGCGGCGGTAGATAACGTCAATCAGGTCCACGACCGGATACGAGACTCCTTCGTCAGCCTGAACTAGAAGGCCTGACGAGATCGGCACGGACGGATTCTCCTCGTCGAGTTAGCCGGAACAATTTCCGGCGAGTCAAGGCGGCGGCGGCACTAGGCGGCGGCGGCGGCTTGTTTAGAGAGGAGGGGGCGGCTACTTTGCTCTAGGTTTAGGGTTTGTATCAAGAGTTAAGTGTTGAGTTGTGAAGCCCAAGTCTACATTATGTAGACTTAGTGATGGACTTGGACCGGCCGAACGGGCCCGGGTCCAACGGATGAACATTCAGTTCATCCCCATCACCGAGACTTCATCATAACTCCGATCGCCGATCAGATCGGACCGATCAACTCAGTTTCCAAAAATGAATACTATGATCTGAAAAACCATTTTTCAGAACCCCAGTGCAAAATGACCGTTTTGCCCCTCAACGTCGGGAATCACGATTTGACCCCTTTTGAGTTTTAGGAAGTCGCACTCCCCAAAATCCTCTTCTCATGCTCAATACATTGAGCTCAGTATCCGTGCGGGAATCTCGAACCCAGTACTTGTGTGACCCTCAATGGTTCAGGGATACAGCTAGCCGTGGGCCCACAACCATTGCGGTTCCGGAATCACAATTACGGACTTGCCCATCGGATCATGGTAAGAGTGTCTAGCAACATCGCCCCATGATCCCCTAGGTATCACTGATAGTGCCAGCAAGAACCAGTTGGTCATGGTTAGCGTACAGTACGGTCCTTTCAATCCATATATCCCGATCAGATCAACGACCATTGGTAAATCGAGAGTCGCTAAAGATCCGATAGCTATGCGTACATCTTGGAGATCGAATAGTGACATCGCGAGTGTAACTAGGTAAACCTATTTACCTAAAACACTTCTAGTACTCTGGCCAGAGATTTATACACTATTATCCCCTCAGATAGCATAGGATATCCACGCATGTCTGCGAGCGGTGAATCCTCGACAACGATGCATCGACTCCTACATGCATCGAGGTCTCACCCAATATCGCCGCCGGATGACCCCAAGTGAGTCGGCAAACGAGTCAAAGTGAGACGGCTATCATGTAGAGTCTCAATGACGTTTCGAGTCATGAGGACTAATCAGTACAACCAAGACCTCGGACTTATCCACTCGACAAATGGTAACCACTTGGAAAGTCCAAACGAGGGTTGTTCGATAGATCACCAGGTCACTATCTATCTGCATGCTCAGAACATCACAATGTTCCCTACCAATGAAACATGGTACTTCGCATCGCAGATACTAGTCTCTAGCTCGGGCGACTTTATCCTCATTTTGACGGCCCAATCGACTAGGAACATGTTCAGAATACACAGTGACTATTAGATGTGTTTCATGATAGCCGTCATACCCACTATCACATCTAACATACACTTTAGTGTATTATAGGTCTTTACTCAACGCAATTGTTAATCATCATACAACACAATGAAAGTAAAGAATGCCATATAAATAAATGAGAATATCATATATAAAGATTGTTTCATACAAGAGTCTATAAACCCACACGCCACAAGTTGGCTAGTTGGGCATCTACTCTAACAATCTTATACTTGCCCTAAAGCCAACTACTCATCAGACGCAGTCCCATTGTTTCGCGATGTTTTTCAAACAACGGTCCAGGCAAGGGCTTCGTAAGTGGATCAGCAACGTTGTCCGCAGAGGCGACTCTCTGAACTGCTATGTCACCTCTAGCCAGAATATCCCGTATTATGTGGTATTTTCTCAGTATATGTTTGGATCTTTGGTGAGATCTAGGCTCCTTTGCTTGCGCAACGACACCCGTGTTGTTGCAGTACACCGGGACTGGACCAACTCCATTAGGAATGATGCCCAACTCTTGGACGAAATTCCTTATCCAAACGGCCTCCTTAGCAGCAGCTGTTGCTGCGATGTACTCAGCCTCAGTGGTTGAATCCACGATTGTGTCTTGCTTGGTACTCTTCCAAGAGACAGCACCACCATTGAGAATGAATACAAAACCAGAGGTTGATTTCGAATCATCCACGTCACACTGGAAGCAAGAGTCAGTGTAGCCTTCCAGTTTCAGTTCACCATCCCCATAGACCATGAACATATTCTTAGTCCTTCGTAAGTACTTAAGAATATCCTTCACAGCCTTCCAATGCAATTGGCCGGGGTTAGCCTGGTAGCGGCTCGTGACACTCAGAGCATATGCGACATCCGGTCTAGTCGAGATCATGCCATACATAATACTACCTATTGCCGAGTCATACGGCACACGTGTCATACTCTCTATCTCCTCATCAGTCTTCAGACACATAGACTTAGATAGAGTGACCCCGTGGAACATAGGTAGGTGTCCTCTCTTGGACTCTTCCATAGAGAACCTCTTAAGTATGGTATCGATGTAGGTAGCTTGGGTGAGTCCGAGCATCCACTTAGATCTATCCCGATAGATCTGTATTCCAAGAATATAGGATGCTTCACCCATGTCCTTCATCGAAAATCTACTAAACAACCATACTTTAGTTGACTGCAAGGGCGCCCGTGGAACATAGGTAGGTGTCCTCTCTTGGACTCTTCCATAGAGAACCTCTTAAGTATGGTATCGATGTAGGTAGCTTGGGTGAGTCCGAGCATCCACTTAGATCTATCCCGATAGATCTGTATTCCAAGAATATAGGATGCTTCACCCATGTCCTTCATCGAAAATCTACTAAACAACCATACTTTAGTTGA
>KV000904.1:31464-45214 GCA_001598015.1 Dorcoceras hygrometricum | reverse complement strand
TGAAAGTAAAGAATGCCATATAAATAAATACGAATATCATATATAAAGATTGTTTCATACAAGAGTCTATAAACCCACACGCCACAAGTTGGCTAGTTGGGCATCTACTCTAACAGACTCTGGGGTATACTCATGACGAAAAGCTGCACAAAATCTCTCCAAAGAAATCAAAACACCACTCTCTCGCATGACGCAGGAAGTAACCTTCCACCAGCGTTGAGCATGATCCCTCAACAGCAAAACAGCCAACTTCAGTCTCCTCTCCTGAGAATACTCCACCGTGTCAAACAACTCCTCCATGTGCTCTAACCAGCCTTCAGCCAGCAAACCACTCTCGGCTCCAGTAAAAATAGGAGGATTCGTCCGCTGAAATCTAGCCAGAACTAGCTCCATCTTGCCAATCTTTCTAGTCACATCTTCCACCTCAACCTCTGCTTGTCTAGCTCGACGACGCAAATGTACACTCTGCTGAGCAACATACTCATTGCTCTCGGGAGCCGTAGACTCCTCAACAGTCTGCCTAGTCACTCTACCTATACCTCTCCTTGGTGGCATCTACCAAAACTCAAATGTAAGACCACAAGCAGATAAATCACAGAGGCAGATAACCCAATCATAACAGAGTCAATCACAAACAAAAGCTCAAACTCTGTGCCTAAACTCAAGTGTGAAGAGACTTAGTGATGGACTTGGACCGGCCCAACGGCCCGGGTCCAACGGATGAACATTCAGTTCATCCCCATCACCGAGACTTCATCATAACTCCGATCGCCGATCAGATCGGACCGATCGACTCAGTTTCTAAAACTGAATACTATGATCTGAAAAACCATTTTTCAGAACCTCAGTGCAAAATGACCGTTTTTCCCCTCAACGTCGGGAATCACGATTTGACCCCTGTTGACTTTTAGGAAGTCGCACTCCCCAAAATCCTCTTCTCATGCTCAATACATTGAGCTTAGTATCCGTGCGGGAATCTCGAACCCAGTACTTGTGTGACCCTCAATGGTTCAGGGATACAGCTAGCCGTAGGCCCACAACCATTGCGGTTCCGAAATCACAATTCCGGACTTGCCCATCGGATCATGGTAAGAGCGTCTAGCAACATCGCCCCATGATCCCCTAGGTATCACTGATAGTGCCTGCATGAACCAGTTGGTCATGGTTAGCGTACAGGACGGTCCTTTCAATCCATATATCCCGATCAAATTAACGACCATTGGTAAATCGAGAGTCGCTAAAGATCCGATAGCTATGCGTACATCTTGGAGATCGAATAGTGACATCATGAGTGTAACTAGGTAAACCCATTTACCTAAAACACTTCTAGTACTCTGGCCAGAGATTTATACACTATTATCCCCTCAGATAGCATAGGATATCCACGTATGTCTGCGAGCGGTGAATCCTCGACAACGATGCATCAACTCCTACATGCATCGGGGTCTCACCCAATCCCGCCGCCTACTATTAGATGTATTTCATGATAGCCGTCATACCCACTATCACATCTAACATACACTTCGGTGTATTCTAGGTCTTTACTCAACGCAATTATTAATTATTATACAACACAATGAAAGTAAAGAATGCCATATAAATAAATACGAATATCATATATAAAGATTGTTTCATACAAGAGTCTATAAACCCACACGCCACAAGTTGGCTAGTTGGGCATCTACTCTAACAGACTCTGGGGTATACTCATGACGAAAAGCTGCACAAAATCTCTCCAAAGAAATCAAAACACCACTCTCTCGCATGACGCAGGAAGTAACCTTCCACCAGCGTTGAGCATGATCCCTCAACAGCAAAACAGCCAACTTCAGTCTCCTCTCCTGAGAATACTCCACCGTGTCAAACAACTCCTCCATGTGCTCTAACCAGCCTTCAGCCAGCAAACCACTCTCGGCTCCAGTAAAAATAGGAGGATTCGTCCGCTGAAATCTAGCCAGAACTAGCTCCATCTTGCCAATCTTTCTAGTCACATCTTCCACCTCAACCTCTGCTTGTCTAGCTCGACGACGCAAATGTACACTCTGCTGAGCAACATACTCATTGCTCTCGGGAGCCGTAGACTCCTCAACAGTCTGCCTAGTCACTCTACCTATACCTCTCCTTGGTGGCATCTACCAAAACTCAAATGTAAGACCACAAGCAGATAAATCACAGAGGCAGATAACCCAATCATAACAGAGTCAATCACAAACAAAAGCTCAAACTCTGTGCCTAAACTCAAGTGTGAAGAAAAAGAACCGAGCTTATCCCAGTTTAAGCTCTGATACCAAAAATGTCAGGGCCGGTGCGCTAAAATCAGGAATTAATTACTCAATTAATCATAATTACACGAAGCATAGAAATACGGGCTAAAACTTTTCTTTTGGGCCTGAACTGAAATCAACTCTTAAAATACAATATACTCAAATTATGGATTTTGACTCAAAAATCCAAACAACAACCTCAAACATACAAGTATGCATAAAATACAGATCCCCAAATACAATATCCACACAGGGCATCCCCTGGTTTATAATACAATACATAATAGATAACGAGGACTCAAAATGAGGATCTACCAGCTGACGCTCCACTCGGTCTAGCTGAATTACCTGATTATCGTGAAAAGGCCAACACAGACCAAAGCAGCCCAAAGAGGGAAAATAAAACGAGGTCAAACCTCAGTTCAACGAGCATCAATAAAGCAGAAGTCAAATCAAACCTGCAATATTTCAAACGTGCAATGCATGTGGGTTACCGAGAATCATTGGTAAGCAAGGCACAACGACTTAGTTTTGCAATAAATCTCACTGAATCAACAGAAATCCAAATCACAGCGACTCAGCTGGCTATCACGACTCTGTGATGACATTAGATTATGTGCACGGCGACTCAACCGGAAAATCGCGACTCAACGACTATCAGGTCTCAAACAATCAGGCTCAATATGCTAAGCAGGAATGCCAAACAGAATCGTGCTTATAGCCATGCATAAAAATCACACACATAAGCAATTAAGAGCACAATAATCATCATTGAAAATAAGAAATTCAAGCAGATTCACCTACCACAAAAATCACACAGCTCCAACACGGAGGAAATATTCTCAAGCAGATATCAAAGCTGCTAAACCGAGCTCAATTCATTACTTCCTCTGAGCATCTAACACCTCAGCAGATCACACAGGGGCACACAACCGGTTGCTCATGCACGGGAACACAACTCCAACAGCCTACTCAGATCTGCTACCTACTAGCTCACCAAGAAACTCAACAGAAGCTGCGAAAGATCAAATCTGCCAAGACATCTAATAATCAGCTCATATCGAAGTTTATTCAGCTTATGGCCTAAAGCCTCGTAGCCTAAATCAGCTACCTCAAATCTACAGAGCACTATCCAGCTCTAAATACAAGAAGAACGAGATATAATAGCTTACCCAAAAGCTCTAATGGGACGGGAGAAACTATCGGCTGAAATCGTGAAGATATTCGAACATTTAAACTATGTCGCGCCCTCTCGACATGTCAGGCCCCGTGCTAATTACTATTAATTAACACATAATAAGCGCATAATCACGGAAGCTTAAAATCAGCGCTTAAAATTTTTTTCGAAATACAATGGCCTGAACTTCAAATCATACATTCAAAATATTCGATATTCAAATTATAAGTTAAATCAAACTCATACCACATAATTCAATTCAAATTACAGATCCCCCAAATACAATAAGACACGGGGCATCCCCCGGTTCAATACATATCATAAGTAAACTGGGACTCAGGGATGAGGGGATCGACCAGCTGAACTTCCACTCTGCCCAGCTTGGTTACCTAAAGCTCCTGCAAATGGGCACGCAGACCCAACAAGACAAAGCAGGAAACAAAATACGAGGTCAAGCCTCAGTACGAAGAGCTATCAAAGCAGATAAACATGCAACATGCTATGAATGCATGAGGGCTATCAAGAAATCGGATAGCTAGACCAGTCTATCAACTGGCAACTCAAATCAAGCCTCTATACCACACACAGCCAATCAGCCGGTGGAAATCATCGGTCCGTGATCATCGGGGCCCGTCAGCCCATCACAGCTCGGTGGTAGACACTCGAATCCGGTAGTCACCACTCCGACGATAGCGTTGGACTTTTCGGACACGACTCAACAGTCGGCCAGTCACAACGTGGCACCCAATCAGGTAATCAAATCAATTTATCAATTCGGGCTCAAGATGTATGCATGAATGCCATTCAATATCCATGCTAAATGCATACAATATACAATATGTGAAACAAAACAGAACACAATCAATTCCATTATCTAAATTCACGTAAGTCATATAGCAGCAGTTCACAACATCGAAGAACAGACATGCTCACGCTCAAGCTGCCAAGAGCTGCTCAATTCGTACCTTTCCTCTTCAATTTACCTACAGATTCCTCCTGGCTCAAAATCACGCAGCAGGGCACTTCCTAGAAGCTGAAATCTGTTACAACATAGCTAATATCTTAGCTCAATTCTTAATCATAATCACGCTAAGCCTACTGCCAGAAGCTAATTCAAATTCTACACTTCTACGCAGACTTAGTCTACTAAAAACCGAGCTCAAACCACAAGAATTGCTCACCCAAAAGCTCACGCTAGCAGAAGAACGCACGCACAGACCTTCCTCAAAAGCTTCGAAGTCCAGCAGCTTCGCGTTTCCACTTCCAGCGAAATTCAACTACTCAAATGGGTAGCAACCCAAAGGGCTAAGCAAGGGGAATTCAGCGCCACAAAGATCTCCAAAAACAAAGGCTGGAGGCGACGGGGAGCGGCGGTGGAAATTCACGATGAACAGTAATTCGTCAAGGGTTTGGAGAAGAAGATAAGAAATAGCTGGCTCAAATAAATCTAAGTGTCGATCAACACTTCTATAAATACTTCTCAAAATCTCGCCTGCTGATTCACCAAGATCTATCGAAGAAATCAGCAGACATCTATCAGCAGCAATCTTCTCTTTTCCCTTCGCAAAATTCAGCAGCAACTACCAACAACAACAATCGCACAAAACATCTCAAAACGACACCGTTCCAACTTATCAAAACGACGCCGTAGCAACCATCAGCAGACAACAGCTCTCGCCTCAAAACAGCTATCTGCTGATCGCGACAATAGTCAACACTCCAAAATGTTGACTAACACGCGTCACTTCCTCGCTCAATCTCACGCTACGCGTAATGTCTGCCAGCAGCAACTTCAAATTCGAAACCTAAAATCAGCAGCTCTCATTGCGTCACGATGACGTCACCTCTGCTGATCCAAAAATCCACCAGCAGGAGCTACAGTAACTTTGACCAGCGTTGACTTCACTCAAAAATCGATAATTCTCATTTCTTAAACTAACGATACAGCTTTCGAAATCAGCAGAAACTTCAATCCTTTCGCAAATTCCTCCAAACACACGTGATTAATCCCAAATCAAATCAATTAATCACTAATCTAACTTCTCAATCCTCACATTTGGGCTTAAAAAAAATTTCGAATTGGGCCCGATCCAAAATATCATTCAAATAAGTTCATAATAAAAATAAGGATTTTAACTCAAAAATCCAAATATCATCAAAACATAATCAAATATAGATCCCCAAATACATAATAATACATAATCACACGGGGCATCCCCTGGTTCAATACATAGTATAATAACTGGGACTCAGAACGAGGATCTACCAGCTGATGCTCCACTCAGTCCAACTGCATTAAATGAAGATCATGCAAAGGACAAGACAGACCAGAGCAGGCCAGAAACAGGGAAAATAAACGAGGTCAAACCTCAGTACGAAGAGCACTCATAAAACAGCAATTCATAAAACATGCAATATTTCAAGTCATGATATACATGAGGGTACCAAAGAACAATCGGTAATCAAGGCCAACGACTCAGCTGTCAATTCAAATCTCAATGGAGCCTCAACACCACGCACAGCCAATCAGCAGGTGGAAATCATCGATCTGTGATATTCAGGTGCGACAATCGGTCGACCATCACAGCTCAGTGGTATTCAGGCGCGACAACTCAGTCGGCCACCACCTCGATGATAGCATTGGACCTTTCAGGAATGACAACTCAGCCGGCCGATCACAACTCTAGCTCAATTCGGGCATCAATCAAATCCAGGCTCAATATGTATGCATGAATTCCAAGCAATATCAATTCACTAACATACATAAATCACACGCAAACAGAACAGATAATCAACTCATAGTCGGGAATATCGGTTCACGTAAACACTCATCACAGTATTCTCAACACACTGAAAATATTCTCATTCTTATGCCAAATTTTTTTAAATAAGCTCAAATCCGTACCTTAAATCTCAGATTCTACCTCGATAGATTTCACTTAGGCTCAGCACCAAAGCCCGCTAAATCCCTCTGCCTCACCAGAAACACAACAGGAACTTCTCTAAAGCTCAAATCTGTCAAGATATCTCATAAATAAGCTCAATTCTAAGCTCATACAGCTTATAGCTTAAAGCCGTGTAGCCTAAAACAGCTACCTCAACTCTACAGAGCACTATCCAGCTCAAAATCAAAGCTTAGATAAGTAAGAAATCACTTACCCAAAGCTTCTCAAGAAAATAAAGAACCATTGGAAAACAATCACGAAGATATCGAACTCTGAAACTACTTCATGCTCTCGCAACTCATCGATTCAAGTCTCCAAACTGGTAGAAATAGAAATCCCTAAGGAATACGAGCTCAGAGCCACTTATATTTCTCCAAACGGCGGCGTAAATCGATGGCAATTGACGAACAAGGGGTTCGAATGAACAGTAAGGGTTTCGATGCTCTCGGGGAAGATAAGAAATATCGGGTTCGAAATCGACTAAGTGTTGCTCGACACTTATATTTAATCTCCTAGTCAAAGCTACAGTGAAAGTCAATCACTCAAATCTGGACGCTACCTCAGATCTGGTCGCCTTCTCAAATCTTAGCGCTAACTCAAATCTGACTCTTCTACGCTATACGCACGCGTTAACCAAACGACGTCGCTTAGGAGTCCCGCTCCAAATAAACAGATCTCATGACAAAGGTCCGCTCGCGAACATCCAGACCTGGTCAAATCTGAAATTCATGAACCGTACCGGTCTACACCAAAACTCACGAACCATACCGGTCCACACAGTACCGTTGACCAACGCTTGACTTCCCCAAATAGAAGCGCACATTTGCTCACTCCCACTGAACAGATTTCACTCAACCAGCGTCAAATCTGATATGCGCTAAACGAGTCGCATCTAGTATTCGCTAAACGGCGTCGCATCAATACATTCCCACTAGCGCCAACACAATTAACCCAAACGACATTGCATCACCCCCTGCTCGGGGAAAACCGATCATAAGCACGTAGGCCAGATCTGGACGTCCAGATCTCACTCAAATCTGTAGACAAGGAATCTACTCAAACCGATCCTCACAGCGCCTCTAATTCATTTGCACGAGATATTCTCCAAATCTGATATATTCCTGAACCAAACACAATGCGAATACCAAATTAGATCATTCCCGAATACAATCTACCCAAATCCTCTTATACAAATATGATCTGTTCTACATCAAATCTGCTTATCACGAATCAGATCAACCCCCAATCCTTCAAATCTTAAAACCCAATGATTAATGTCTCCCTTGGTTAATCCCTATCCAGATATGATTATTTTCATTAATCACCAATTAATAAATTTCTAGTCCTTACATAGCTAACCCGTTCTGATAAGGAGTTCTAACTGCTGAAAGCTCATGCTTTATTCCAATATCTTCCAGATAGGAGGATAGTTTTTTATTTATAAACTCAGTGCCTCTATCACTCCTTATCTGGTTGATATTGCAAGATTTGTTATTTTTCAAACGTTTTAAAAGTTGTATCAACTGGTCAGCGGTCAGATACTTTGATTTTAAAAATGCCACCCATGTAAATTTTGAAAAATAGTCAACAACAAGGGTGTATTTTGTTCCCCCTAAGCTGGCTACGGGTAGTGGACCAAATAGATCCATATGTAAAAACTCCAAGCTTCTAGCAGAACTATTCCCACTTTTCTTTTTAAAAATAGAACGAATATGTTTTCCCACCTGACATGCTGAACAAATCTAGTCTTTTGAAAAATTTATTTTGGGCATACCAGAAACCAAATCAAGCTTACTTAGTTTGGCAAGTGTTTTGAAATTCATATGATTCATTCTCTGGTGCCACAGCCAGCTCTTTGAAGAGTCAACTGCTAGGCAAATCTGTTCAGATCCCAGATGCTCTGACCAGTTCACTGTGTAGGTACTCCCCGATCTGTTTCCTACTAATACTGTCAGACCATCTAGTTTCTGAACTGTGAACGTGTGCTTTTGAAAGTTAACTGTGTAACCATTGTAACACATCTGACTTATACTAATAAGATTATAACACAGATTTTCAACGAGAAGCACGTCATTAATTGAAAGTTATCATGGGTAAACTTACCCTTACCCACAGTGTTACCATGTGAATTGTCACCGAAGACAATTTTGGGTCATTTGTGTGGCGTCAGATATTATAACAGCTTTGGATTGTCAGTCATGTGCCTCGCACACCCGCTATCCAGATACCATTTATTTGAATCCTCCGAAGTTGTGTACCTGCTATTGTGAGGACTGTAATTAACAGGTTTGATTAGTGTCGTGTTTTGAGAAGATTTGGAGAATTAAGCTATAATTGAATACATAGTAACTAACGAATTAGTCTAATCTGAATGGTGTTTTAGTCCTGAGAGGTAACTCGTGCTGAGTAAGCTGTTAAGAAGCTTCGGATTTGATTTAGAATTTAATCGGGTGTGTATCGTTGAGTAAAGGAGAGCATTAGCGATGGCAGATTTGGTGTATTGTTAATCGTTTGAGTTCAAATTTGTAGAATACCCCACGCAAGAGAATTATAGGCACTTTTATAATCGGTCTCGTTCGCGGTTGGAGTATACCGGTTCGTAGTTTTTCAGATTTGAGTAAGATCTGGGAGTCCAGATCTGACCCTTGTGCGTATGTGTGTGATAGATGCGACGTCGTTTATCTAGCATCAGATTTGATGGGAACTGGAGCCCGGTGCAACGTCGTTTGGTGATAGTCGGATCTGGTGTAGCGAGAGTAATCAGATTTGGTCAGCGTAGAGAAGTCAAAGATGTTTGAGGGCTCAGATATGAGTTTTTCGGTGGCACTGTAGCGTTCACGGGAGATTTATATATAGGTGTTGACCAATACTTAGTGAATTTAAGACCCAACATTTTTTATCTTCTTCCTCGAAGATATATCGACTCATATCTGTTCTTCGAACCCTTGTTGTTCATTCCAACACAAATCGTCAATTTACGCACACCGTTTGGAGCAATATTGGTGGCGCTGAGCTCGTATCCTTAAGATCTTTTGATTGATAACACTTCTGAGACTTGAGTCGTCGAGTTGAGGGAGCGCGAAGTATTTGCAGGGTTCGAATATCTTCGCAATTTCTGGCCAGTGGTTCTTTCGGTCTTAAGCAGCTTTGGGTGGTAGTTACGTGATTGTTCGATCAGTTTCTGTTAGGTGTTTGCCGGGATCTATTGGAGGTGTGTTCTCGTGCGTAAGCTGCTGGACGTGTACCCCTGCGTGATCTGTTGAGTTCGTAGTTGTACGAGTTTGAGGTACGATGAGCTCATACTAGCAGATTTGATATAATCATGTTAATATTTCCTGTGTGATGTGAGCTACTGTGTGGTGTGATCTCCTGTGTATATCTGCTAGTTGAAATTGTCTAGCTGTGTAGTAAATTGCTGGTTCTCTGTTTGAATTGCCGATGTGTTATTTATATGTGTTTATTGTGAGCTGGAGTATGTCTTGCATACACGCATATCATATTGAGCCTGATTTAATTGAGAAACCGATCGATTGATAGTAACAGTGTTCTGATTCTAATGTTTTTGAGAAAATGAAATGATTGAGGTGTCGTGTGGCTACCGTATCCTCGACTCCCTTCCGTGAGGTTTGTCGATTGCCCTGAGGTTCGCTTGGGTAGCTCCACCCCTCAGCTAGCATGAATGACACCGGTGGGTTGAGATTGAAAGATTAGATTGCAAGCTACTGGTACTGCATGTGAAGGGCATGGGTAGCACCCATGATTCCACGTGCGTTGTGGCCACTACTTTATTGATTCACTGCCGAGCTTTGGTGCGTGGATTGTTGTTGATACCTGATGAGATTTCGTGGTACCCTGATAATGCATTGCACGCTTGAGATATTGCATGTTTTATATGTTAGCTGGTTTTATAGATGCTCTCGTACTGAGGTTTGACCTAGTTGTATTTTACAATTTTTGGGCAGCTTTGGTCTGTGTTGGCCTTAGCAGGATCTTCAGGTAATCCTGTTGGACCGAGTGGAGCGTCAGTTGTGAGATCCATGTTCTGAGTCCCAGTTAGTTATTCTATGTATTGAACCATGGATTTCCCTGTGTGATTATGTATTTGGGGATTTGCAGTTTATTTTACCTATATTGGTTGTTGTTGGATTTTGAGTATAAATCCATATTTTGAGTCTAAATCCATATTTTGAGTATGTTGTATATTTAAGAATTCTTTTTGGTTCAGGCCCAAAACGAAAATTTTTAGAACGTACTTCTATACTTCCGTGTGATTATGATTAATTGATTAATTAATCCGTAATTTAGCACATCGGGACTGAAATTTTGGTATCAGAGCTTAAACTGGGATAGCTCGATTTATTTTCCATCACACTCGAGTCTAGGCACAAAGTTTTAGTTTTATTTGTGATTGACTCAGTGATTGTGCTGCTTGCCTTTGTGTATTATCTGTTGTTGGTTTTTATCTTTGAGTTTTGGTAGATGCCGTCGAGGAGAGGTAGGAGTAGAATCGCTAGGCAGGTAGATGGGGAGTCTAGAGCCCCGGGAAGCGATGAGGATGTTGAGCAACAGAGTGTGCCTTTGCATCGTCGAGCTAGACAGACAGATGTTGAGGTGGAAGATGTGACTAGACAAATTGGCGAGATGGAGCTAGTTCTGACTAGGTTCCAGAGGATGAATCCCCCTACGTTCACTGGCGCTGAGAGTGGTCTGATGGATGAAGGCTGGTTGGAGCATATGGAGGAATTGTTTGACACGGTGTAGTACTCTCAGGAGAGGAGACTAAAGTTGGCTGCTTTGCAGTTGAGGGATCATGCTCAACGTTGGTGGAAAGGTACTTCTCGAGTCATGAGAGAGTGGTACTTTGATTTCTTGGGGGAGCTTCTGTGCAGCTTTTTGACAGGAGTATACCCCGGAGTTGTACTATAATAACCGTGAGCGGGAGTTCGATAATCTGAAGCAAGGGAACATGAGGGTCGCAGAGTATGCTAGACAGTTTTCTTCGCTTCTGTCGTATGTTCCCCATGTTGCTAACCAAGAGAGGACGATGAGGAACAAGTTTTTGAGAGGTTAGAGGCCTAATTTGTTCTGTTTGGTGTTAGATGGTTCTCCTGGGACTTATGCTGAGGCAGTGGACCGAGCGGTGGACATTGAGGAGAGCCTGTTGGAAGCGCAGAATCAGGTTCAGCCGACAGCAGGACGCATCTTTCAACCTGTGATAGAGGTGATGCAACCATTTCAACCTCCTCAAACGTTGCAGCAGACTAATTGCCAGAGGTTTAGGCCTCGAGGAAAGCAGTTTAAGAGACGGTAGAAATTTAAGTTCTTATTCTGTTAGTTCTGGTGGTAGTGCTCTGGAGGAGTGACGTGTGGACTGTGTGGAGGTCGTCATAAGACTTCTCAGTGTCGTGGATTTCAGGGTCACTGTTACAAGTGTGGGAAAACCGGGCATCTGGCTAGAGCGTGTCCGTCGACGAGGGAACAGCCAAGGTTCATGTTAGGATAAAATTTATAGTTTTGGTGATAACAAAAATAAGAAAAGATTTGGACTTAAATGATAATATTCGAATAATCTTTTCACGATGATCAACATTGCTGACAACAGTGATTGGTTTAAGCTACAGTTATGGTTTCGAGTTGATCAGAATCAGATCTTGGAACAGTGGAGTGATTGATTTGGTTATTCGGGTTATCGGGGCAGAAATCTACTGATTAAGTATTGAGAATGGAGATATCTGCCAACAGCTCTTGACTATTGTATCGTAATGGTATCTGCTAACAGCAACGGGAATAGTGAATTGTTCTACCAACAGAAAGGGCCGTATGCATTGATAAGCTTACTCGACAGATCTTGAAACAGTACTATTTATCGCTGTTGACACCAGATTTCGCTACAGTATTGTTTTTGGAAATAGTGCAAGTAACGTTTACTATCGACAGCTTTCGTAAACAGTTAGTTCAACTCGACATCGTTTGCTTCAACAGATTTGATGACGTCAGCCACAGTAGAATATCAGACATCATGACGTCACCATCATATTCAGCTACAACGTTCCCAACAGATATGATGACATCAGCAGTGCTGAAATTTGTAAATGGAAAGATATGATGACGTCATCAGTGCTGAAATTTTCAAATGGTTGAACCTTGTTTACCGCGACAAATCTCTCAACAGCAAGGAACTGTTCATTCATCTTCTTCAAGGAAAGATCTGTCGATAGAAATGATTTCAGGCGCAAGCATAAAGATGAATCAAATTCGATCGTATACTCAATTGGAAAAGATCGATGGCCAAAACAAGAATCACTCATACTGCCTGAAATTAAGGAGACAAGATTGGTACTATCTTTGGAAAAATAGTACACATTGGCAGAGGCGGTTTCAACGGGAGTGCACACATATGGAAACGATATTCGCATCCCTGACGAAACGCGATTTACCATATTATGGAGCAGGATTGACGGCGTACTACTGTCAAGAATTCAAAAAGGATTGGTTGCCTTATCTGGATTCATCGAACGTTGAACGAAGATTATAAATAGTAGATATTTTGCGTTGAAGATATCTCTCGCCATTGCTATTACTGAAACGCTGTCAAAATACTCCAAGAGCTATCTACTTGTTGAAAGCATTCAAAGCTCAAGCACTCGAAGAATCTTCATCCATTTGATATTCACTGTTATACCTTCGAGTGTCATTCTCTGGTTCACATTATTGAATCAAGCTTCTTTGTCTTAGAAACCAGAGATTTTACAGTACTCACAAAGTGTATTCATTGTTGTATTCGATTGAGTCTGTAACAAACGGGCTTCTCAAAAAGCCGTTTGAAAACACTAAAGTGTTGTAACCAGCAGCTGTGTCTGCTTGGATTGTTGTTGTGAGATACTAGGAGTTCTCGTAGCTGCGGGTTACGGGATCGGGTGTTTGTAGAAGGACTACTCTCATCAAAGTCTTCTAGTGATACCTTCCGAGGAGGAAGTGTTGGGGATCCGGATCCGCCCCCCGGCTAGGCAGCGGAAGAACATGAAATAGGTGTCGGGAGACGATCAATACGAAAAACAACAATTCTTAATTGTCATACATAGGGCGTTTAAGCGGGTTACCTTGCTGGCACTTGTGCCTGGCTCCAACCGGTATTACAATAATCCGGCTCTTCTCGGTAGATTGCGGTAGTTTACGCCAATCCCGGTCCACGACCAGATCCGAGACTCCTCAACAATTCTTAATTGTCATACATAGGGCGTTTAAGCGGGTTACCTTGCTGGCACTTGTGCCTGGCTCCAACCGGTATTACAATAATCCGGCTCTTATCGGTAGATTGCGGTAGATTATCGCCAATCCGGTCCACGACCAGATCCGAGACTCCT
>KV000904.1:0-13222 GCA_001598015.1 Dorcoceras hygrometricum | reverse complement strand
GGGGCAGAAATCTACTGATTAAGTATTGAGAATGGAGATATCTGCCAACAGCTCTTGACTATTGTATCGTAATGGTATCTGCCAACAGCAACGGGAACAGTGAATTGTTCTACCAACAGAAAGGGCCGTATGCATTGATAAGCTTACTCGACAGATCTTGAAACAGTACTATTTATCGCTGTTGACACCAGATTTCGCTACAGTATTGTTTTTGGAAACAGTGCAAGTAACGTTTACTATCGACAGCATTCGTAAACAGTTAGTTCAACTCGACATCGTTTGCTTCAACAGATTTGATGACGTCAGCCACAGTAGAATATCAGATATCATGATGTCACCATCATATTCAGCTACAACGTTCCCAACAGATATGATGACGTCAGCAGTGCTGAAATTTGTAAATGGAAAGATATGATGACATCATCAGTGCTGAAATTTGCAAATGGTTGAACCTTGTTTACCGCGACAAATCTCTCAACAGCAAGGAACTGTTCATTCATCTTCTTCAAGGAAAGATCTGTCGATAGAAATGATTTCAGGCGCAAGCATAAAGATGAATCAAATTCGATCGTATACTCAATTGGAAAAGATCGATGGCCAAAACAAGAATCAATACTGCCTGAAATTAAGGAGACGAGATTGGTACTATCTTTGGAAAAATAGTACACATTGGTAGAGGCGGTTTCAACGGGAGTGCACACATATGGAAACGATATTCGCATCCCTGACGAAACGCAATTTACCATATTATGGAGCAGGATTGACGGCGTACTACTGTCAGGAATTCAAAAAGGATTGGTTGCCTTATCTGGATTCATTGACCGTTGAACGAAGATTATAAATAGCAGATATTTTGCATTGAAGATATCTCTCGCCATTGCTATTACTGAAACGCTGTCAAAATACTCCAAGAGCTATCTACTTGTTGAAAGCATTCAAAGCTCAAGCACTCGAAGAATCTTCATCCATTTGATATTCACTGTTATACCTTCGAGTGTCATTCTCTGGTTCACATTATTGAATCAAGCTTCTTTGTCTTAGAAACCAGAGATTTTACAGTACTCACAATGTGTGTTCATTTTTGTATTCGATTGAGTTTGTAACAAACGGACTTCTCAAAAAGCCGTTGAAAACACTAAAGTGTTGTAACCAGCAGCTATGTCTGCTTGGATTGTTGTTGTGAGATACTAGGAGTTCTCGTAGCTGCGGGTTACGGGATCGGGTGTTTGTAGAAGGACTACTCTCATCAAAGTCTTCTAGTGATACCTTCCGAGGAGGAAGAAGGGGAGACGTAGGACATTGAAGTCCGAACTTCCAGAAACAAATCCTGAACTCTATCTTTTACATTAAGCACGATTATATTACTTGTGTTTATTTACTGTTCACAAACCAATCGGCCTTTTTCCGCACAAATATTGTTGGCTGAAAAGTTTGCTCATTAACTGAGATATTCTTAAGTCTGGTAAGTCAAGTGGTATCAGAGCGGGCAATCTCAGTTATTGAACAGTCATTGTTTCGTGATTCTTTATATATGAACATGTCTATCTCACACAACAAAATTCCTTTGTTTTCGAGGGAAGAGTACGACGACTGGAAAATTCGGATGCGAGCTCATCTTGCGGCCATGGATGATGACATGTGGTATGTCATCACAGAAGGACCGCTGAAGATTGTGAAACCGAATCTGGCAGTTGCTGTAACATGTGGTGAGCCTCAGTATCTTCCAAAGGACATACATGAGTACACCAATGAAGATAAGAAAAAGGCTAATCTGGACAACGTGGCAAAATATATCTTGTTCAAGACGCTGGACAAAGACAAGAACATGTTCAGCAAAATCAAGAACTGCACGACTGCTTAAGACATATGGGATATTACAGACGTTTCATTGAGGGTTTTTCTTCTATAGCCAGGCCGACGACACATTTGACCTAGAAGGATAGCAGATTTCTGTGGACAGATGAATGTGAATCGAGTTTTCAGTTGCTTAAGGAGAAGTTGACTACTGCTCCTTTGTTGGCTTTGCCTTCGGGTTCTAGATGTTTTGTTGTGTGTTCCGATGCTTATCTGAATGGTTTGGGTTGTGTTTTGATGCAGAACGGACGAGTGATAGCTTATGCTTCTCGACAGTTGAAGCCCCATGAGACGAGGTACCCCATTCATTATCTAGAGTTGGCTGGCATTGTCTTTGCGTTGAAGATTTGGTGTCACTACTTGTATGGTGAGCAGTTTCTGGTGTACACGGACCACAAGAGCCTGAAGTATATCTTCACCCAGTCAGATTTGAACATGAGGCAACGTTGTTGGATGGAGTTGCTTAAGGATTTTGACTGTGAGATTCAGTATCAACCTAGGCCGATGAACTTAGTGGCCGATGCTTGAGTAGGAAAGCCCAGCCGGCGATGACGTCGTTAAGTATATCCAAAGTCCATGAGCATTTAAGGACTTATGGATGGAGTTTTCAGCTAGAGGATCAGTACTTCATGGTTTATTCTTTTCAGGTTGAACCACAGAATTTTGCAGTGGACTGACCCGCATATTCATGAGTTGAAGATTAAGGCCCATAATGGTCAGTCAAAAGATTATGCTGTTGCTTCTGATGGATGCTTGAGATTTCGTGGTAGATTGGTTGTTCCGAATTTGATCTGAAGGAAACCGTCTTGAACAAGGCCCATTGTAGGTTTTATAGTGTGCATCCGGGTGAGAAGAAGATGTATCATGCCTTGAAGTCTCACTACTGGTGGGAAGGTATGAGGAACGACATCGATTTGTAGCACGATGTCTGAACTGTCAACAGGTCAAGGCTGAGAGAATGAGACCTGAAGGATTGTTGCAGAGTTTAGAAGTGCCTCAATGGAATTGGGAGCACGTGGCAATGGATTTTGTAACTCATTGACCTCGTTCGGGTAGGGATGTGATGCGATTTGGGTTGTGATTGACAGACTTTCGAAGTCAGCCCATTTCATTCCCTATGATGTGAGGTGTTCCATCAAGAAGATGGAAAGAATGTACGTTGATCATGCGGTTAGATTGCATGGAGTGTCGGTTTCGATAGTGTCTGATATAGATCAACGATTTACTTCTCGATTTTGTAAGAGCTTGCAAGCAACGATGGGTTCGAGATTGGCTATGAGTACGTCCTATCATCCTCTGACATATGGCCAATCCGAGAGTACCATAGAGATTTTTGAGGATATGCTGCGAGCAATAGTGATGGATTTCAGTGGTAGCTGGCATGATTCTTTATCCCTGGTAGATTTTTTGTATAATAATAGCTACCAAGTGATTATCGGGATGGCCCCATTCGAAGATTTGTACGGTCGGAAGTGTAGATCACCAATTTGTTGGGAAGAAGTTCATGAGAAACAGCTATCTACACCTGAGTTTGTGCAGCATATGAAAGATCAGGTTGAGCTGATTCGGAGCAGAATCAAGGCAGCACAAGATCGTCAAGCTAACTATACTAACAAGAGGCGCATGCCTTTGGAATTTCAGGTTGGCGATCGAGTATTTCTGAAGGATTCTCCTTTCAAGAGCGTGATGAGATTCAGATTTAAGGGTAAGCTAGCTCCTAGATTCGTTGGTCCATTCGAGATTGTTGAGAGAAATGTATCCTTGGCGTACAGATTGCGATTACCTGCTGAGTTATGTCAGGCCCGATGCGCTAATATTGGATTAATTACACAATTAATCATAATTACACGAAGCATTTAAAATATGGACTAAAAATTTTCGTTTTGGGCCTGACCAAAATAACGTTCTAAATAAGTTTCATATTCAAAATAGAGAGTTAACTCAAAACTCAACAACACAACAGGTAATAAATCCAAGTAGTAAATCAACTACAGATCCCCCAAATACAATCGGCACAGAACATCCCCTGGCTCAATATATCAATACATATGGACATATAACTAGGACTCAATCAATATGGGGATCGACCGTCTGAAGCTCCACTCTGTCCAGCCTGGTTACCTGAAAAACCTTCTAAGGCCAACACAGACCCAAGCAGCCCAAAATAGGGAAAAGAAACGCGGTCAAACCTCGGTACGAAGAGCAAAATAAGCATCAATAATATCAAACATGCGATAATTCAAACGTGCAATGCACGAGAGCTACCAAGAATCATCGGTAGGCAAAAACACAACACTCATGTGTGCAGATCTCACATCCTCCTGCGATCTTCAGGTGCGACGACTCAGCCTACCATCACAGGGTTTGTTGTCTTCAAGCGCGACGACTCAGCCGGCCACCACAATAGTAACGTTGGACCTTTCAAGCACGATGACTCAGCTGATCGATGAAAACGCGCAAGGGAATTCAGTTCACAAGGAAATCAGGCTCAAGATGCATGCGTAAATGCACAACAGACTCATGCTTAATTCAATGCATATAACTCACACGCACATAAAATAGATTAGAGCAAGTAATCAGCACACTAACAACAGCAATTCAACACGAGAGAAATATCTCAAATCTGATATCAAAGCTGCTAAATCTAGCTCAATTCGTACCTCCAACATGCTTAAACCTCAATCAGATCTCACCAGGGCACAGCATCAACGACGTGCTAAAGTCTGCTTCCTCACTAACTCGCGGCCAAGCTTAACAGAAGCTGTCGGAAGCCCAAATCCAAGAGCTCAAATCTGAACGGGGAAAACCATCGACTGGAATTCGCAAAGTTACTCGAACCTGCAACTACTTCGCTCCTCTTTTGAAATTCTATCTACTACTTCGCTCCTCTTTCAGATTTTGACATAAAATTCGGCAAGCGTTACTTCCAGTCAAACCCGATAGCTAACAGCACTCAAATCTGATCTATACCAAATCTGAAAAAACCAAAATCATCAACGAATTAACCAATTCTCTCAAACATGAAAATGCGATGACCAACATCTCATTGGTTAATCCTATTCAGATCTGAGTATTACGCTAATCTTGAAAATATAGATTTTTAATCCTCAAACTCTCCCCAACTAGAAATCGATTTCGTCCACGAAATCAACTCAAATCCACAAATCCAAACCACAGAAGCCAACAAAACCAATATCAAAAATAGCATTAACATTCTACCCAGCAAGACTCAAAGTCTAAACAGAACCATAAATCAGCAGCAAAATCACTGAAATCATGAAATCAACAAGCTAGAAGTTACCTGGAATGCTACAGTCAACGCTCAAACAGATGAGGCCACTCCTGTCTCATCTTTCCTTCAACTTCCCAGGTAGCTTCTTCTCTGCCATGTTTGATCCATTGGACCATCATCAACGGAATCACCTTATTTCTCAGCTGCTTCTCCTTCCTATCCAAAATCTGCAATGGATATTCTACATAGCTCAAGATAGAATCCCGCTCTAATTCATCAGTCCTCAAAACATGGGAAGGATCCGGCTCATATTTCCTCAACATTGACACATGAAACACATAATGCATCACTGCTAATTCATCAGGAAGCCTCAATCGATAATCCATCTGTCCAATCCTCTCAACAATCTCAAAGGGATCAACAAATCTATGAGCCAATTTACTTTAAGTCTGAATCTCATCATGCTCTTGAAAGGAGAAACTTTGAGAAATACTCGATCGCCAACCTCAAATTCCAAAGGTCTGCGTCTCTTGTTAGCATAACTGGCATTTCGATCTTGAGCAGCCTTCATTCTACTCCGAATCATTTCGATCTGGTCTTTCATATGCTGCACAAACTCAGGAGTAGATAGATGTTTCTCACCAATCTCTTCCCAACAAATTGGAGATCTACATTTGCGACCATACAAAGCTTCGAATCGGGCAATCCCGATAGTCACTTGGTAGCTATTATTATATGAAAACTCAACTAAGGATAGGGAATCCTGCCAGCCACCACTGAAATCCAACACAACAGCTCGCAGCATGTCTTCTAAAATCTGAATGGTCCTCTCAGATTGGCCATCTGTCTGGGGGTGATAAGTCGTACTCATAGCCAATCTCGAACATATCGCTGCCTGCAAGCTCTTCCAGAATCGAGAAGTAAATCTTGGATCTCTATCAGATACTATCGAAATAGGCACTCCATGCAATCTCACCACATGGTCGATATACAACTTCGCCATCTTCTTCATCGAACACCTCACATCATAGGGAATGAAATGGACTGACTTTGAAATCCTGTCAATAAAATCTGAATGGTCCTCTCAGATTGGCCATCTGTCTGGGGGTGATAAGTCGTACTCATAGCCAATCTCGAACATATCGCTGCCTGCAAGCTCTTCCAGAATCGAGAAGTAAATCTTGGATCTCTATCAGATACTATCGAAATAGGCACTCCATGCAATCTCACCACATGGTCGATATACAACTTCGCCATCTTCTTCATCGAACACCTCACATCATAGGGAATGAAATGGACTGACTTTGAAATCCTGTCAACAACCCAAATCGCATCACATCCCCTATTCGATCGAGGCAAATACGTCACAAAATCCATGGCGACGTGCTCCAAATTCCATTGAGCCACTTCTAAGCTCTGTAGCAATCCACCAGGTCTCATTCTCTCGGCCTTGACCTGTTGGCAATTCAAACAACGAGCTAGAAATCCGGAGATGTCCTTCCTCATACCTTCCCACCAGTAGTGAGACTTCAAGACATGGTACATATTCTTCTTGCCCGGATGCACACTGTATCGAATACAATGGGCCTCATTCAAGATAGTCTTTTTTAGATCAGTCAGGTTCGGAACCACCAATCTACCACGGAATCTCAGACATCCATCAGAAGCAACAGAAAAATCTTCTGTCTGACCATTCTGAGCTTTAATGTTCAAGTCATGAATGTACGGGTCAGTTCTTTGCGTTGCTCTAATGTCTGCAACAATCTGGGGTTCGACCTGAATGGAAGAAACTATGAAATACTGATCACTTGGATGGAAATGCCAACCAGAAGTCCCCAAATCTTCATGGACTTTGGATATTGTCATCGACGTCAACATCGCATGATGGTCCCAGAAATAGGATCAATATATGTATAGGAGTTCAGAACGGGGGGGGGGTTGAATGAACTCCTTGGATTTTAAATTTTCGTTTAAAAGTTTTACTAGCACTTGCTAAACTTAAGTCCGAGTTACCAGACTTAAGGATCTCAGTTTAATGCAAATATCTTGGCTAACAAAGATAGTGCGGAAACAAGCCAATCGATTTGTGAATAGACAAACAATAAATAACTTTGCGGAATAAAAAAGATAAGAGTCGGAAATTTGTTTCTGGAAGTTCGGATATAAATATCCTACGTCTCCCCTTCTTCCTCCTCGAAAGGTATCACTAGAAGATTTGATTTGTACAGGTCTTCTGTACACACCCAGTCACCGAGCCTCGCTCAAGGTGAAATCCTAGTATCTCCACAACAATCACGCAGACGCAGCTACTGGTTTACAAGTGATGATTTTTTGAACGACTTTAAATAGCACGTTCTTTACAGACTCAAATGATATAATCAATGAATACAACTCTATGAGACTGTAAAATTCTCTGGTTTCTTAAACGAAGAAACACGATCCAAGGCTTGAACTAGATGATGACTTGAAGTTATTTTAGTGAATAACAAAGGTTGTATTTGTGACGCCCGAACCCAACGGGGCCACGAGAATTGGGTAAATAAAAATTTTCGAATAAAAGAAGGGCTAAAAGATAATTCTCTATAGGCTGTATTTCCTATAACTTGAAAAGAACAAAGCAAACAACAAGCTCAAGGATCAGCAGGTACTTATATTGCGTGCTAACTGCTAAAACATTTGCGGAAAAACAGTTTGTATTGATAATTGCAATTGCGATTACAACAGCTGCTATTCTAAGTAAATATACAACCGTTGCTACTGATCTAATACAGTAAAATCTATTCAAAACGATACAACTTAGACACGGAAAACGTAGGCCTTGGATAAACACAACGCCACCCATCTGCTGATTTCAAGTTTCACCTGCTGTTCCTCCACCAGTTGTCGTACCTGCACCATTTTGAAAAGCTAGTGAGCCTAAAGGCTCAACAAATAAAATCTGAGTAGTAACAATTTCATAAAACGCAGGCAAACATCTGTACAATTCATATGTTAAGGAACTTCAATATACGAAGTCATTTTCATAAACATTTCAGTAAACATTCAATGGCAGAAACAGGGGATGATAGCCCAGCTTCTCATTTCTTTCAATTTCATTTTCAGTTGATCATGGCATATAAGTTCTATGTGGTCCAGTTTGCACTTTGATCAAAATGACTCCCGATATCAGTTTTAGCATATAGCTCATATGAAAGGGCAGTCGACATCTAGAAAATTGCTCACCCTTCTCCTTTGTGACCATAACTATCTATGCCATAATCTAAAACATCTTTTGTTCCTTAACAATCCTTTCTTTAAACACTTCTGTAAATCATCGGGTTCCATCATTTTAAACATTTGCTTCTCATTTTAAAACTTTACTGAATATCGAATTCGACTTTGGAAACATATCGTTAAAATGGAACTGGTTGAAAGAAAACCAGTCGCAAAGAAATAGCACCAGTCGCAAGACTTGTACCTGCTGAATGATCAGCACCAGTCGCAACAAATAAGAACCAGTCGCGACGTCTTTTAAATAAATATAAAGCAAAACGATTTCGTTGGAGTGATCAGCAGATGGAATAACAAGACTACCTGCTGATCTTAATATGACTTAAAGGAACGACGTCGTTAGCGCGTCAACCAGTCGCAAGGAATACGCTAATCGATCAGCTGCAGAAAAAGGCGCTAACACGTGTATATAAATGAATAGTACCAGTCGCAAGACTAATACCAGCTAAAGTGAACAGTATCTAAAACGAATAAAGCAACTGCTGAATTATCACTATGGAATGCATCTGCTGATGAACAGTGCATCTGCTGATGAACAGTGCATCTGCTGATGAACAGTGCATCTGCTGATGAACAGTGCATCTGCTGATGAACAGTGCATCTGCTGATGAACAGTGCATCTGCTGATGAACAGTGCATCTGCTGATGAACAGTGCATCTGCTGATGAACAGTGCATCTGCTGATGAACAGTGCATCTGCTGATGAACAGTGCATCTGCTGATGAACAGTGCATCTGCTGATGAACAGTGCATCTGCTGATGAACAGTGCATCTGCTGATGAACAGTGCATCTGCTGATGAACAGTGCATCTGCTGATGAACAGTGCATCTGCTGATGAACAGTGCATCTGCTGATGAACAGTGCATCTGCTGATGAACAGTGCATCTGCTGATGAACAGTGCATCTGCTGATGAACAGTGCATCTGCTGATGAACAGTGCATCTGCTGATGAACAGTGCATCTGCTGATGAACAGTGCATCTGCTGATGAACAGTGCATCTGCTGATGAACAGTGCATCTGCTGATGAACAGTGCATCTGCTGATGAACAGTGCATCTGCTGATGAACAGTGCATCTGCTGATGAACAGTGCATCTGCTGATGAACAGTGCATCTGCTGATGAACAGTGCATCTGCTGATGAACAGTGCATCTGCTGATGAACAGTGCATCTGCTGATGAACAGTGCATCTGCTGATGAACAGTGCATCTGCTGATGAACAGTGCATCTGCTGATGAACAGTGCATCTGCTGATGAACAGTGCATCTGCTGATGAACAGTGCATCTGCTGATGAACAGTGCATCTGCTGATTGCTCCTTGGAGTCACCTGCTGGAACCAACCGCAGCGCATCTTACCTGCTGATATCAACAATTCAGCAGATACATAACATTTAAAATTTCCCAATGGCCCAAAAGATTAGTAAAATGCATAAATGTGGTCCTATGGATTTTTGGGGCGTTACAACTCTACCCTCCTTATAGAAATTTCGTCCTCGAAATTTACGTACCAAATAAATATGGGTAAAGGCTTAGCATATCAGCTTCTGTTTCCCATGTTGCTTCTCGCTCCGACTGATTGGACCATTGTATCTTAACCATAGGAATACTACGGTTTCTTAATCTTCTAACTTCTCGGAGGAGAATTCTTTCTGGTCGCTCTTTGTAGCTTAAATCTGGCGCTAAATGAATTGGCTCATAACTCAGCACATGCGAAGGATGGGGAATATACTTCCTCAAAGCTGATACATGAAAAACATTGTGCACTGCTGACATTTGTGGAGGCAGCGCTAGTCGATAGGCGAGCGTTCCTACCTTTTCTAAAATCTCATATGGTCCAATATACCTTGGACTTAACTTTCCTTTCTTTCCAAAACTCATAACTCCTTTCATTGGAGCTACTCTCAAAAATACTCGATCACCTATATCAAAATTCAGCTCCCTTCTTCGATTGTCTGCATAACTCTTCTACCGACTTTTAGCTGTTTTCATTCTTTCTCTTATTCTTCTAAAAGCTGCTGCTGTTTGTTCCACAACATCTGGTCCCAAACCAGCTCTTTCACCAACTTCATCCCAGTGAAGTGGTGTTCTACACTTTCTGCCATACAAAGCTTCATATGGAGCCATCTGAATCGAAGCTTGGAAACTGTTATTGTAGGCAAACTCTACCAGTGGCAAGCTTGCATCCCAACCTGCTGAAAAATCTACAATACACGCTCTGAGCAACAGCTGCTGCTGTTTGCTCCACAACATCTGGTCCCAAACCAGCTCTTTCACCAACTTCATCCCAGTGAAGAGGTGTTCTACACTTTCTTCCATACAAAGCTTCATATGGAGCCATCTGAATCGAAGCTTGGAAACTGTTATTGTAGGAAAACTCTATCAGTGGCAAACTTGCATCCCAACCTGCTGAAAAATCTACAATACATGCTCTGAGCAAATCTTCTAAGATTTGAATCACCCTCTCCGATTGTCCATCAGTTTGTGGGTGAAACGCAGTGCTGAACGTCAATTTTGTACCCATAGCTTTATGTAGACTTTTCCAAAATGCTGATGTAAACTTAGGATCTCTGTCTGATACTATGGAAATTGGAACACCATGTAGTCTCACTATTTCTTTAATATACAATTCAGCGTACCTGCTCACCTCATATGTTGTTTTAACTGGTAAGAAATGAGCAGACTTAGTGAGCCTATCAATTATAACCCATATGGAGTTATATCCTTGTACTGTTCTTGGTAAACCAGTTACAAAATCCATTGCTATGCTTTCCCACTTCCATTCTGGAATCGGCAGTGGTTTCAACAATCCTGCTGGTCGCTGGTGTTCAGCCTTCACCAGCTGACACGTTAAACATTCAGCTACAAATCTAGCCACATCTCTCTTCATACCGGGCCAGCAATACAACTGCTGGAGGTCCTTGTACATTTTCGTACTCCCTGGATGCACTGAATACGGAGCTGTATGAGCTTCTTTCAAAAGTCCAGCTCTTAAATCATCTACTTGAGGCACCCATATTCTACCCAAGTACCTAACAATTCCATCCTCTGAAAAATAGAGGCTGCTGCCTCTTTCTCTATCCCGCTGAACCCATTTCTTCAACTGCTGATCTTGCTGCTGACCCTCTCGAATTTGATTTAACAAATTAGATCTTACAGAGAGGTCTGCTAAAATCATATTACTGCTGCTGCTGGACACTATTTCAAGTCCAAACCTTTCAATTTCATTCGCCAACTGCTGCTGGACAGTTAATAGCGCTAATCCTGCTGATTTCCTACTGAGGGCATCAGCTACCACGTTTGCTTTTCCTGGGTGATAACTGATCGTGCAATCATAATCTTTAACCAGCTCCAACCATCGCCTCTGCCTCGTATTCAATTCTTTCTGGGTAAAGAAGTACTTCAAACTTTTATGATCTGTAAAGATCTCACACTTCTCCCCATAGAGATAATGCCTCCATAGTTGGTCGCGTAAACATGATTCCTTCATACAAAACTTCAAAGTTTACAACGGTTACAAGCTAAGTTATCTAGTACATGTTTGAATCTTAAATACAAAACCAGACATAAGCAACTTAAGACCAGTCGTTGTTAGAGTAGATGCCCAACTAGCCAACTTGTGGCGTGTGGGTTTTATAGACTCTTGTACAAACAGTCTTTATATATGATATTCTCATTTACTTATATGGCATTCTTTACTTTCATTATGTGTGTAATGATTTACAATTGCGTTGAGTAAAGACCTAGAATGCACTAAAGCGTATGTTAGATGTGATAGTGGGTATGACGGCTATCATGAAACACATCTAATAGTCGCTGTGTATTCTGAATATGTTCCTAGTCGATTGGGCCGTCAAAATGAGGATAAGGCCGCCCGAGTTCGAGACTAGTATCTGCGATGCGAAGTACCATGTTTCATTGGTAGGGAACATTGTGATGTTCTTAGCATGCAGATAGATAGTGACCTGGTGATCTATCGAACTACCCTCGTTCGGACTTTCCAAGTGGTTACCATTCGTCGAGTGGATAAGTCCGAGGTCTTGGTTGTACTGATTAGTCCTCACGACTCGAAACGTCATTGAGACTCTACATGATAGGCGTTTTACTTTGACCCGTTTGCCGACTCACTTGGGGTCATAAGGCGTCGGGATTGGGTGAGACCCCGATGCATGTAGGAGTCGATGCATCGTTGTCGAGGATTCACCGCTCGCAGACATGCGTGGATATCCTATGCTATCTGAGGGGATAATAGTGTATAAATCTCTGGCCAGAGTACTAGAAGTGTTTTAGGTAAATGTGTTTACCTAGTTACACTCGCGATGTCACTATTCGATCTCCAAGATGTACGCATAGTTATCGGATCTATAGCGACTCTCGATTTACCAATGGTCGTTGATCTGATCGGGATATATGGATTGAAAGGACCGTACTGTACGCTAACCACGATCGACTGGTTCTTGCAGGCACTATCAGTGATACCTAGGGGATCATGGGGCGATGTTGCTAGACGCTTTACCATGATCCGTTGGACAGGTCCGGAATTGTGATTCCGGAGCCACAATGGTTGTGGGCCCACGACTAGCTGTATCCCTGAACCATTGAGGGTCACACAAATACTAGATTTGAGATTCCCGCACGGATACTCAGCTCAATGTGTTGAGCACGAGGAGAGGATTTCGGGAAGTGCGACTTCCTAAAAGTCAACAGGGGTCAAACCGGGATTTGATGCTGTTGAGGGGCAAAACGGTCTTTTTGCACTGGGGTTCTGAAAAATGGTTTTTCAGATCATAATATTCAGTTTTGGAAACTGAATCGATCGGTCCGATCTGATTGATGATCGGAGTTACGATGAAGTCGCAGCGATGGAT
>KV000903.1:48574-64299 GCA_001598015.1 Dorcoceras hygrometricum | reverse complement strand
GAGAATATTCCTGCTGGTATAACAACGTAAACTTCTTACCTGCTGAATTCAACACAAGTCCAAAACGTTGTTGTTTCCTCTTGTCTGCTGATAATTTCGAAAACTTCTCCTACTGACATCTCAATATTTCACCTGCTGATATCTTCGATAACTTCACCTGCTGGTTACTACAAAAGATGTATCTGCTGATTTTTCCCTGGAGAAATCCAACTGCTGGTCACCTCTGAGAAGTCCACCTGCTGAACACAAACCAAACCATCTGCTGAATTCTAATGTAGCTTGCGACTGATTCACTGTAACTACCTGCTGATTCTCTATTTTCTATTCATCGCATTCTACCAGATTTCTTCTGTTAAATCAAATCGGATCTCTTCACAAAATATCTTACTGATTTCTTCCAGTAAACATCACAAATCATAATCTTCTCATCACAGCGTTTTCTTCTGTTCAATGCCTTCTGAATCAACAACTTTCTTCTTTCTTGTTTCTTCCCCCTTTTTGTACGTTCTGGAATTTGTATAATCTTCTGTATATTTTCTTCTCCATAGATTTGTTCCAGAAATATTTCTTCGCGTTTTTCTTCGAAGCTTTAGGAGAGGTCTGAATTCCTTTTCCTTTAATCATCATTGAATCTCAGACATTTGATAGATATCCCCCTTTTTGTCTATAATAAACCGACGCCGAAGATTGAAGATTTGTGTTCTTCAATTCGATCATTTCTGAGAGAACTGGATAATTCCTTCTTTTATATCACGTCGTGTTGTTCAACAGAGGTGAGAGATCTGAAAGACACGTGTCGTTCCTTGTTATGACCACGTGTAGCAATATTCTTCACTTGTAAAAAAACAGATCCCTTGTATAGTATATGCATTGACATCCGTTTGACCGGGGAGAGGTCTGGTTTTCCGATCGTTTCCTCCTTTTTGCATCTTTTACTATGCAGATTCCTCTGACGTCACCATCATATTTCTCTTCACTATACTTTGCGTTCACAGTATTTCCAGATTTCTCCACCAGATTTCTCACTGTTCACCTTGAACCAGACTTTACTTTCAGAATCATTTCTTCCTTGATTGTGTTCCAGATTTCTTCTCAATTCACTTCTCAAACAGACTTTATCGGCAAGATCAATGTATTTTATTCACAGACATCTTTCTCATTCTGTCTAGCGTTGCTGAATTCCTTTGTTAAACTTATGCTGATGTAAATATATCTTCACAATCGGACTTCACTTAGCGTTTGATCACTGTTCCTTTTATCAACGTCCAGATTTCTCTTCGCATGCTTTTCTTCTCGATATAATTCATAATATTACTTCTGCGCACTACGTAAATATGTTAGTAACACAATAATAGGTTTTGTGTAATTCAAAACATAATCTGGATCTGTTTACACAGATCCAACAATCTCTCCCTTTTTGATTTACACAAAACCTTAAATAACATATGCACTATATAACAATTCTCTCCCTTTTTGTGGGAATCAAAAAGGGTTCGAATTCAGGTCCCGATGAATTTTAAATCAAATCTCTCCCTACACTGCCACAAGAAAAATGACAGCAGGATTTTGATTTTGAACATCAAAACTGATTTTGGGAAAAAATCCATATGCAACAGTATGCTATGATTTAGCTTACAACAAGCAGATGTATGTTAACAAATAAACCAAAAACAGAATATCACTCTCCCTGAATTTATGGACCTTTCAAAATAGATTTCATGAGGTCTGTTCATATGTTCCCCCAAAATAGTAGATCATATTTCATGAGAAAATCTATAATACGTCAGCACAATCATACAATTATGGCAGTTCTAAACGATGAGAGTAGTTCAGAGTATGAGAACTTAGCATCCGATAGATGTTCAGCTTCATTGATTTGTTGGATGGTTGATCTCACCAAAAATAATTTTCACTCCTTTGTGAGGTGTGACATCTGATAACCACTTCGCACACCTACTGTTCCAGATATGAGATGACGGAGTTTGTGGATTTGTACCTGTTGTTCTGCGATCACTAAAACAAACTTTGGTACCCAATTTTACTTGGGTCCAGATTGGATTAACCCCTTCGGAACCCATATTTGAATAATCCTTACGGTTTTCCCATTACGTGAATCCACAAGGGTGCGTGCAGAAATATTGTGAAATCTGTTACGAATTGATTTTGCACTATGACCATTTAGATTTCGTTGGGGATGAACCTTTTTCCAATCAGATTTCTCCTTTGTAAAGCGGCGCTTTTGTTGGTTAGGAACAGATCTCTGGAAATCAGATTTCACATTATTTCGACAAGTCTGTTCCTTAGCCAACTTGGTTCTTTGTTCTCGGGTCTCACATACCCGATGCCACTTTTACCTTTGTGGTTCGATGTCCCTGAAATCTGGTCATTGTCCTCAATCGATTTATTCATATCATGTGTCACACTGGATTTAACAAAATTCATTTTATTGAACTTGTCACCATCCAGATTCTACCGAGCACTTGTTTCCCCAATACTAGCTTTCACTGAAATTAAAACCCAATCCAGATTTGTCATTTATTAACTTCTGGCTATCATTTAATTTATTCAGGGAAACAGAGGATTTTGTCCAGGAGCTCACCAAATAATTTAATTGATCATTTTCGAATGTGAGCTCTTCAGACTTCATTCTCAATAATTCATTCTCAGTCTTTAGCTTACTTAATTCAGTTTTCAAACTGTCAGATTCCCCAAGTTGAGAAACACTTGGTTCACCTGAACTATTTTTCAAACTTTTATTTTCAGCTTTGACTTCCTCGAATGTTTGAGAAAGTTTCCTGTACTCATTTACCATCTCGTGTAGTGCAGAGATGAGATCTTCCCGTGTGAATTTAATATTTGAAAAATCAAATACCTCATCCTCCATGGAATCGTTGGCCATCAAGCAGTTGACTTCTTCTTGTTCGTTATCACTTGATGATGAACTGCTTGAAGTGTAGTCTGAATCTGAGTCTCCCCAATGTTTGTTGCTTTCTTCTGCAACAAAGACTTTTCTATCATTGCCTTCGCAGATTTGGGTGAGCTTCTCCCATATTTCCTTGGCAGTAGCACATGTTTTAATGTAACTGAACATGTCTTTGTCCAGTGTTTTATATAAGATGTCCTTCGCTACATTGTCAAGGTTGGCCTTCTTTTTATCTTCTGTAGTATATTCAGCTCTGCTCTTCACTATCCATTCAGGAGCGCCACCTGTGATAGCAAAAGCTGGATTTGCCTTCATAATCTTTAGTGGTCCGTTAGTTATAACTTCCCACATATCATCATTTTGAGCAGCAAGATGGGCTTGCATCCTTATCTTCCATACGTCATATTCTTCCTTAGACAACATAGGAATTTCATTGTGAGAAAATGACATATTGAGATATATAAAAAAAAATTAACTGTTCAATGACTGATTTTTCTATTTCAAAGTTCTTTTAAAATGTTTGGATCTCAGTTTTATGCAAACTTCTCAGCCAACAAAATATGTGCGGAAATAGGCCGATTGGTTTGTGAACAATGAACAATGCGTAACAGTAAATAAATGCGTAATTAAGAGATTGAGTCGAGAGTTTGTTTCTGGAAGTTCGGATATCAATATCCTACGTCTCCCCTTCTTCCTCCTCGGAAGGTATCACTAGAAGACTTTGATACAAGTAGACAGTCTACAAGCACCCAATCCCAAAGCCAACAGCCTTGAGAACTCCTAGCACCTCACAACGCTTCACGCAGACTAGCTGTTGGTTTACAAGATTTGAACGTTTTACGAACTTCTTAAAAGACAGTTCGTTTACAGACTCTATTGAATATACAATGAGTTTGATACAATTGAGTGCTGTAATCTTCTGGTTTTGAATCAATCAAAATAGTTTACAAATGTAAACCAGAAGATGTATCTCGAAGATGAAATCTGTTAAGAACAAAAGGAATGTTCTTCGAGATTTGGCTACTGGAACTCGATTGTTCTTCAATGGAGTGTATATGAAATTCCAGTAGTAGATGCGAGAGATAATAATGATCAGCAGCACCTTCTCTGTTTGAATTTCTTCACCTTATAAAGCCTTTGATTCAAGTTAATCCATTTGACACAAATTCTTCCCGTTGAAAGATGTTCTCTAAAGTACCGACAGGGATTGTCCTTGTGTCCTTTTTCTTTTGCAGGCTTTTTGTCTTCTTCTGTTTTGGCTTTTGCGTTCCACTAGCTTTTGATATGTGTCTGATTCTTCTTCTTGAAAAGCCAACGTCTGGTTAATCTTCTTCAATCCAGTCGACTGGTTTTTCTCTTGTTTAACGATACGTCTGGATTGATTTCTTTAACTATTCTTGCGTCTGGAAATCCTTTTCATTTCAGTCGACTGGTTTTTGTTCTTCAACTTTGCATTCAGTCGACTGATATAATTTCTCAACAACGCTGTGTCTTGTTAATTCCTTTCTTTGTGTTGCGTCTGATATTTCCTCTTTAGTTCAGCGTCTGGTTCACGCTACTTCTGCTGATTGATCAGCAGGAGTTTCTTCCTCTGCTGGTTTATCTTTATAGAATATTCCTGCTAGTATAACAACGTAAACTTCTTACCTGCTGAATTCAACACAAGTCCAAAACGTTGTTGTTTCCTCTTGTCTGCTGATAATTTCGAAATGAACACAAACCAAACCATCTGCTGAATTCTAATGTAGCTTGCGACTGATTCACTGTAACTACCTGCTGATTCTCTATTTTCTCTTCATCGCATTCTACCAGATTTCTTCTGTTAAATCAAATCGGATCTCTTCACAAAATATCTTACTGATTTCTTCCAGTAAACATCACAAATCATAATCTTCTCATCACAGCGTTTTCTTCTGTTCAATGCCTTCTGAATCAACAACTTTCTTCTTTCTTGTTTCTTCCCCCTTTTTGTACGTTCTGGAATTTGTATAATCTTCTGTATATTTTCTTCTCCATAGATTTGTTCCAGAAATATTTCTTCGCGTTTTTCTTCGAAGCTTTAGGAGAGGTCTGAATTCCTTTTCCTTTAATCATCATTGAATCTCAGACATTTGATAGATATCCCCCTTTTTGTCTATAATAAACTGACGCCGAAGATTGAAGATTTGTGTTCTTCAATTCGATCATTTCTGAGAGAACTGGATAATTCCTTCTTTTATATCGCGTCGTGTTGTTCAACAGAGGTGAGAGATCTGAAAGACACGTGTCGTTCCTTGTTATGACCACGTGTAGCAATATTCTTCACTTGTAAAAAAACAGATCCCTTGTATAGTATATGCATTGACATCCGTTTGACCGAGGAGAGGTCTGGTTTTCCGATCGTTTCCTCCTTTTTGCATCTTTTACTATGCAGATTCCTCTGACGTCACCATCAGATTTCTCTTCACTATACTTTGCGTTCACAGTATTTCCAGATTTCTCCACCAGATTTCTCACTGTTCACCTTGAACCAGACTTTACTTTCAGAATCATTTCTTCCTTGATTGTGTTCCAGATTTCTTCTCAATTCACTTCTCAAACAGACTTTATCGGCAAGATCAATGTATTTTATTCACAGAAATCTTTCTCATTCTGTCTAGCGTTGCTGAATTCCTTTGTTAAACTTATGCTGATGTAAATATATCTTCACAATCGGACTTCACTTAGCGTTTGATCACTGTTCCTTTTATCAACGTCCAAATTTCTCTTCGCATGCTTTTCTTCTCGATATAATTCCTAATATTACTTCTGCGCACTACGTAAATATGTTAGTAACACAATAATAGGTTTTGTGTAATTCAAAACATAATCTGGATCTGTTTACACAGATCCAACATATTTATTCTATTCTGATTTGACCCATTATTCTGGTGTAATCTGAATCTTTGTAATTCTTGGCTGAGTTGTTTTATACTCGTGATATGATTTCTCAACCAGAGCTATTTTACGCTCGTGAACTGATTTCCCGGAGTTGTTTTACTCTTGTGATCCAATTCTCACCTAGAGTTGTTTTACGTTCGTGATCTGATTTCCCGGAGCTGTTTTACTCTTGTGATCCAATTTCTCACCCAGAACTATTCATGCTCGTGATCTGATTTCTCAACAGAGCTGTTTACGCTCATGATCTGATTTCTCAACCAGAGATTTTTTACGCTTGTGATCTGATTTCTCACGCTGAGCTGTTTTGCGCTCGTGATATGATTTTCATTCTCCGAACTGATAGCAGTACCATGTCGTTATTCTAATATGATTTGATCCATTCACTTAAGCTTGATCTGAACCTCAATAATTCATGTTTCTAAGATGATTTAAGTTCATAATCTCAATTCGGTTCTAAACCTGATTATGGTTGCGATCTGATATTTCCCTGAGCTGATCTGGGCTTGTGATCTGATTCAGCTTTGAGTCCGCTCTGGACTACTATTAAAAGTAAGCTCGTATCCTTCTTATACAGAATTGTTTCGATTGATTAGTTCCATTATGTTCTATACTAACTAACTATTTCAAGAAATCGATTCAACAAAGAAACCTTTGCTTCCTTGTTCTTCAAATATTAGCCTGAACTGATTCCGGGCTTCTCCAGCATTGACACCAATAGTACTCCCAGTGTCATTTTAAAGTTGAAAGAGATTATAAACTAGTGAACCGCATTTTTTTGCTATCTTAACCAGATCAGAGGAGTGTATTTCAAGAAGAGTCTCAGAATATGTACAAATGCTTTAATGATACATGATAAGGTTATGAAGGAGGAATGACAGAAGTTTAATTTCCATGTCATATTTCATAAAGTTTAAAGGGAGTTTATTTCAAAGTTTTATGATATGTGGAAAAGATAACAGACGGTCAGCTTACGGGATTGTGGATGCCGGTCGACAGACCGGGGCGCCCCTCCAAACATGAATGATAATGGGCGATAGCTCGCCATAGACCTGATGTAAGGACTATTATTAATCAAGGTAATTAGTAGCTTACTCCTGCTTAGATTAAAGGTTAATCTTCCGAGATTATCCATCTTAGAGAGCTATCACGTTTCACGCAAAGCTGATGGTATAAGATATTTTGGGTTTCAACTTGGGTTAGCACTAGCACGAGCTGTTGAGTGGCCTGTGCTGATCTTAGGTGTTGTAGCAGATTGGAGGTTCAGCTTAGAGGTAAGCTAGTACATTTCAGCTTAGCCAGATTAGGCGCAAGATGATAGGTAAGGACTGTGATGAGCCCATGAGCTGTTAGCAGCTTAGGAGCACTGTGTAGCATGGAGCAGCATGCGTGAGCTGTTCTGGGATTGTGTGTTGTTCTGAGTTCCTCCAAGCTGAGTGGTGTGAACTATTAGCCAGTGACGCTAGTTCTATCTGATCTGTATTGGTGCAAGATAGTGCTGTAGCAGCTCTGAGCTCTTAACAATTGAGTAGCAAACCGTAAGATGGGTTCAGCTTTGGAAGTTACACAGCCTTCTGGGCTGAGTATGCAGTTTAGTAACATTGTTCTACGCTGCAGGGATAAGTCAGCTTAGGCAAAAGCTGATGAAGAAGAGCAAGTTTGGCGAAAGCTGTTGTTCTGCATGAGCTGACCGGTGCATGAACTGGTCCGATACAATGATCTGTTGCTGCTGTATTTGTTGTGAGCTATTTTATTAGTCAGATCAGGTAGGAGTTGGCCTAGCTCTTCTGATCTTTTGGGGATAAACTTGTGTACACGAGAGCTGAGCTATGTGCTAGAGTTGTTGAGTGCACAAACTGAGCTACGAGCTGTGAGTTGCCGCAGGCACGATCTGTTGGTGTGTGCAAGCTATTAGTGGAAGCTTCCTGTGCTATTTATCCAAGCTGGTGTCGGCTTTGAGGTTTGAGCTGAGCTGCATGAGAACTGAACTTTGTTGTGCGTGATCTGGTTGGTTCGTGATCTGGGTAGATGTGGCCCTGAGCTAAGCTGGGTGTTGCGCGGGCTGTTGGCTGTGATCTGATTTGTGTTGACACGTGATCAATTGTGCGTGTACGTCTAAGCTGGAGCAGTGTAAGATCAGTTCTGGAGTTAGTAGAATAAATAGCATCCGTTGACCCAAGACTTAGTTATTTTTAGACCTCAGATATTGTAACACGTCTGGTGTGTTCGAGAAGCTACCTCTCCCGAAACCCTTGTTGTTACTGTTCACTCGTACCTTAATTTTTCGATTGCCGGAGTTTGGCCGACCAGTTTTGGTCAAGAGAGATACCATTGGAAACCCCTTCCCAAAACCGTCAGTTCCCAACCGATATTGTGTCTGGAGATGGCTGGAGGAGGAAACGCGAAGTGGTAGAGTGTGTGCTGTCGTTGCTTCTCCCATCTATGTTTCACCTGGGCTGGTACCCAGGAATTGTAAATGTTGTTCCTTGTTCCCGGCTTCGTTTTAAGACTAGTTTTGTTATTGTAGAGTAGACCCTGCTGGATTTGTAACCTAGGGTTTGTTAGCTCATGATCTGTTCCAGGTTCTATTTCGAGATGGTTTTCGTTGAGCTTGAGCTAGTCTTTTGTCCGTATTGGGCATTGTAGGTTTTTGAGTGCTTTAGGATCTGTTGTTGGTCCTCCCGAGATGTGAGAAACCCTGTGGCTGTTGGCGTAACTGTAGTGGTGCGTGCATGAGCTGTTCTGCACTGAGCTGGTGTGTGTGCCCTGTTCTACCGTGGCTTTGTGAGTTAGCTTGTAAGACTTGAGTAGGTACGAATCTGAGCTTGTATTTACAGCTTTGAGATAGGAATGGTAATATATTTATGAGTGTTGTACAGCTATGCCGTGTGTCCAATGTTGAGGCCTGAGCTGTTTGGTGCCTGATCTGTTTTGTGTATTACCTGTTGTAGCCCAAGCGGGTTGTGTTCTGCATTTTGATTACCTAACTTCTTGCGTACTGCATCTTGTTCTTGTTGTCGTGCTGCTCTACATGTGTTTTATAGTACGCTGTTGTATGTATTTATTGGCATTGCAAGCATACACATCATTTTAAGCATTGTAATGCATCTGCATAGCATATTGGGCCCTTGGATTCTTTGATAGTCGTGCTCTATTGCTCTGCTTGAGTTCTTCTCTCATGACACGGTGCTGGTTTGCATAATCACGATTGAGTGCACTGAGGACGCGGCGAGTCGATCTCGTAATTCTCAGTTGTAGTGGCCTGGATAGATGGTGTCGGGTGGTTGTTGTACACTGTCATTCCATGTGACCAGTCGAGTAGCCCCATTAGTGTGTCAACGATGAGCCACATATATTTTCCATTGGACGCGGTCGGGTAGCACCCGATAATCCTATGAAGTGGCTACAATTGCTGTTTATCATTCATTTTGCTTCCAATTGATACCGATGATGCATTGTACCTCTCATGCATTGCACGACATGATATATTGCATGTTGCATCTGTTTGTTGTATTATATTGCTCTTCGTACTAGGTTTTGACCCCTTCCCTTTAGGGTTGTTTTGGTTGTGTATGAGGTTTTCAGGTTTTGCAGCTGGCCCTGGTGGTGCGTTAGCTAGTGAGCCCTATAAGAATGGTTGAGTTCCCAGTTATGTATATATATAGTCCACCGAGTCATTTTCCAGGGATACCCTGAGTAGTTGTGTCGCTAAAGATTCGATGTTTTCGTAGTTGTGATTATATACATGTATTGGTTGGGAGTTTCGTTGTGATATGTTACTTGACTTTGTTATAAGTCGGTATGTGATTATATACATGTATTGGTTGGGAGTTTCGTTGTGATATGTTACTTGACTTTGTTATAAGTCGGTATTTTGAGTATTCGCGTTATGTTAAAGTTATATTTTCCGTCAGGCCAAAAGAAAAATTTTATCCACTTTTTAAGCTTCCGTGTTATTTGATTAATTGTCTGCTTAACTCTGATTTAGAGCACTAGGCCTGAAATTTTGGTATCGGAGCTTAAACTAGGATAAGCTCGATTCTTTTCTATCACACTTGAGTCTAGGCACAGTGATTGCTCTCTTGTTTGTGCTTGAATACTGGAATTACTTGCTTGTGTGCTTACTGCTGAGTGCCTCGTAGATGCCACCGAGGAGAAGAGGTAGATCTTGTAGGCATGTAGCGAGTGATTCGAGAGCTTGGGTTAGTTCCTAGGGAGAGGATGTCTCCCAACATAATGCTCCTGTTAGGCGTCGTGAGAGTCAGTCTTCGGCCCTTATCTCCTTTTCTAGTGCCATCAACAGAGTGATTGACCTTGCGGAAAGTCTTGCGGTTAGGCAACCTTAGGTACAGCAGTCAGCTGGACATAGCGTGGATCCCGTTCCATCTCCCAGCCTTCTGTGGCACCGCCGACTTCGAGTCATCAGAGGTTTAGGCCAAGAGGAAGGCAATTCAAGAGATCTAGTTCTAGTTCTTCGAGTTCGGGTGGTTCTAGTGGAGCAAGTCCGAGAGCATCATTCTATGGTCAGGTTGGACACTTTTCTAGGGTGTGTCCTACCATGGGACAACAGTCAAACCTGTTGCAGCAGGGTTCGACTAGAAGTTCTTCAAGATGACCGTATCTTCCTTTTAAGCCCTAGAGATCAGGATTTCAGTCGCCGGAGGCATCTAGGTTTAGAGAGCTTTCTCCATCTCAGCAATCGGGAATTCAGCAAACTCAGGTGGATTTGATGACTGAGGAGCAAGTAGTTGTTCTATCCTTGTTAACTCTGCATGAGTTTAGTTTGACACGAGAACATCACAATCGTTTGTACTCAATTGTCTTTGCGTGGTGCGTGGGTTGGTTTCCACCTAACCTTGTTGTGTGTGAGACCTGTGTTTTCGCAATCAGGTGTTGGTCGGGTTTGTACCAGCTATTGGTCGATGTGTTTGGCGTAGCCATCGAATTTGCCTAAGTGTTAAAATCTGCAGTTGGAAAGATATCAGCAGTAGTAGTAGGAATCAGCCGTTGAATGATCGCGTCAGCTGTGCGTAGCCATCGAATTTGCCTAAGTGTTAAAATCTGCAGTTGGAAAGATATCAGCAGTAGTAGTAGGAATCAGCCGTTGAATGATCGCGTCAGCTGTTGGTATTTCAGTCGTTGCGTTTTGGTAGGAAGCAACAGCAGTGTTTCGTTAGATTTCAGTCGTTGGTGTATTAGCGCGTATCCAGCTGTTGCGAGAGACCATCTGTTGCGAGTGATCAGCTGTTGGTATTTTAGTTGCGATGATCAGCAGAGATCACTAAGGGATTCTGAAGCGACGGCGTTTTGTGAACAGGAACCGGCTGTTGGTTTCGTTAGCGTGTTTTGTAGCGGGTAGCAAAACTATGTCGTTTTGATAAGTTGGAACGACAGCGTTTTGAGTGGAACGCTTTGTACCAGCTGTTGGATATGATAGACATCAGCTGTTGAGAGATTTGGTGCGTTGTTTTATTCAGCTGCTGGTTTGTTGATCAGCTGTTGGTAGCGGGTGACGTGTCCCTCTGTGACGTCGTTTGGTTAAGTTGGTGCAACTCCGTTTAGCCTTAGCGTTTTTTGAAAGATCAGCTGTTGGTTCGATCAGCTGTTGGTTAGCGATCAGCAGTGGCTAGCGGGCGACGTCGTTTTGTTTAGTTGTTCACTGTTTAGCGATAGGCAAAAGCTGATGTGAGATTTCAACTGCTGGTTGATATAACAGCGATGGCGACTGTTTTTGTCGGTGGAATCTGTTCCTACTTCTGTCAGCTGTTGAGAAGTGTATTTAATAGAGGACTTGGCTGCTGTTCTCTATTATTGGTTCCCCGATACTTAGCAAATATTTCCCCCGATTCCCAATCTTTGTCGCGAACCCTAAGAACTGTTCACCGTAGCTTTTCTCCGTCGTTTCCCGTCTCTGTTTTGAGCAAGACCGGTGGCGCTGCACTCCTTTAGAGTTGCTATTTCGATTGATACCACTTTTGAAAGCTGTGGTAGGCTAGAAGTAGGATCACGAAGTTGCTATCTTCGGCAGCGTGTTCGTGTGTGCAGGTAGAACTTCGAATTGTTGTTAAAATCTTACCTCGGGCGTTTATTTAAGCTTCCTGTTGAGTTAGATATGTGGGATGATTGCTGGTTTGAGTTGTAGCTCCCAGCCGTGTGATTCTGTGTTTAGCGTCCCTTGAGAATTATACTTGTTGCTTCGTTCAGGTTGTGTATCAGATTTCTCGAGACCCCGTTTGTGGTGATTGTTGCACAGAATATCGAGGTACGGATTTGGAGCTTGTAATTCAGCGTGGTTATGGCTTGGATAATTTGTGAGGTTGCTGTTGTGTGAATTGCCGTGTATGATTGGTGTTGCATATGTTTTATGCTATCTGTTTTGTTAAGCTGTTTCATACACGCATGTTCCATTCAGCTGTTGCAGCCATGCCTTGTTGTTTTTGCTCTGTTTTCTTACCAGGATGCGAGGGCGAGCGGTAATACCTCACTCTCATCTCCCTGCTGGGATCTGTTAGCCCTCATGCGCCGAGTGGTTAACTACCACAGTTCATGAGTTGTGCAACGGCATGTTGAGTTGTTTGATGCATCTGGTATTCGGGTGTGGTGTAAAGACGAGCGGGTAATTCCCGTATGCTTGTACACACACCAGTGGCCACCATTCGTTGCAGATTCTGTTGAGCTGTGCTTGATACTCCTTGGCTCCCTTCTTCGGTTGTAGCCTTCGGCTGTTGTTCCGTCTTCATGCATAGCATCTGCATTTTATCTTTGCTGTTCATTACTGATTTATAGTTGCTCTCCGTACCGGGGTTTGATCCCATGTCCCTCTGGGGCTTGGTTTGTTTGTTGCCTGTGTTTGTTTTCAAGTATGCCAGGTTTTACAGCTGGTCGTGGTTTTAACCCAGCTGGTGGTGCCCCAGGAGGTGGATAGAGTGTCCCAATTATGTATAGTATTTATATGCACTGGTATCACTACGGGTGGGATGTCCCGGGTGATGCTTATGTTTTATATAGCTAGTAGTCTGTCCGTACTTCTGTTGTATTCAGTTGTGGTTGTTGTCAGGTACTTGATGCATGTTTTGTGCTATACTGGTTTATTGTGGCTTGTAGCCCTTTGTTGTTTTAAACTGGGATATATTTTGAGTATTGAACTATTTTAAATTATGTTATCTTTCTGTCAGGCCAAAAGCAAAAAATTTACCCGCTTTTTAGAAGCTTCCGCATGTTTTTGCGTGTTTTGTCTCTGATGTGACCACGAGGCCTGACAATTTTGGTATCAGAGCATAAGCTGGGATAAGCTCGATTTTTTTGATCACACTTGAGTCTAGGCACAGTGTTGTGTGTTGTTTGTCAGGCCTCGTGCTCAGAACAGAGTTAAAGCATACAAAACATGCGGAAGCAACTAAAAAGTGGGTAAAATTTTTGCTTTGGCCTGACGGTTTAAAACAATACAATTTAAAATACAGCAATACTTAAAATAATCACAGTTTAAAAACAACCAACAACGGTTACAACAAATAATCAAACAGCACAGAAAATGGCATCCCCTGGCTCACAGCCAGTTACAATAGCCTGGACATCACCCGGGACATCCCCCCCAAAAGGTGATACCGGTGCATATAAATAATATACATAACTGAGACACTCTAACTACCTCCTGGGGCATCTCCAGCAAGGTTAAACCCACGACCAGCTGTAAAACCTGGGTTCCCTGAAACAATACAACAAGGAAAACAAACCAAGCCCCAGAGGGACATGGGGTCAAACCCCAGTACGGAGAGCAACTATAAATAGCAGTAAATAGCAAGAATAAAATGCAGATGCTATGCATGCAATGAGGGACAACTGCCGAAGGCTACAACCAAGGAGGGAAGCCCAAAGAACGCAATGCATAGCTCAACGAAATCTGCAATGGAATATGTGTGGCCACGGTGAGTGCAGGGTATGTGGGAGCTATCCACTCGGCCCTACTCGCCCACCAATACCAGATGCATCAATTGCTCGACCTGTCGTTGCCTAACCTATGAACTGTGGTAGTTAGCCACTCGGCACATAGGGGCTAACACATCCCAGCAGGGAGATGAGAGTGCGGAAACACCGCTCGCCCTCGCATCCTGGTAATAATCAGAGCAACAACAACGAAACGATGGCTGCAAAAGCTGAAATGAGATGCTAATGCGTGTATGCAACATGCTGGAATGACAAGCATACAAACATATGCACAACAGCAATATCAACAGCAAGTATACACCACATAATTCTCGGCCATCTCACAGAACAGCAGCCTCAAAAGGCAAACATACACGGCAGCCAACAAATAACCATCTCACAAATTATCCAAGCCATAAACCTGCTGAATTACAAGCTCCAAATCCATACCTCAAAAAGAATCCCGAGAAATCTGGTTGCAAACCTGCTGAACGCACAAACACACGGCCGAAAGACAGTAGCTTCGCGATCCACAACCAGCCAACTACAGCCTCCAAAAGTGGTATGGAATTAAAGAGCTTCTCGAGAGGAGTCCAACGCTAACTCGAACGTACTAAACGGTGGCTGGAAACAATGGGAATTTGCCGGAGAAACTCACGGTGAACAGTAACCTAGGGTTCGAAGCGAAGAACAACAATCGGGAAAATATTTCGCTAAGTATGGGAACTGGTATCTCAAATCGAAGACCAAGTCTTCCTATATATAAAACTCACAACGGCTGATATCTGGTTAAACAAGCCCACCGACAAAACCAGACGACGCACTACCAAAATCCCCAAAAGCTGGACAACCCAACGAATGGTCGCTGCTTCGAAAGCCAACGATTGGTCCTCAAATCTAAAAGCTGGATTGTCTAACATCCAAAAGCTGGTACCAGACGTTGCATCAAAATGCTGCGTTCCAACTTAATAAAACGGCGTCGCACATCCTACGTCATCCAGATGCTAACTCTCGCACGAAACAACCAGACGCCAGCTACAGGAGTGTTGTCGGGCGTTGACGTCTGCTCTCGACTGCTCAACCAGACGCAACAAACTCCTCGCAGCTGGTACCAGACGCAACAACATAAACGGCGTCGCTCCAACTTAACTAAACGTTGTCGTTTTGCCCTCAACAAACAAGATAAAGCAGCGGCTGGATACAAACACGCTACCAGACTTCACTAAAACACAATGCATCCAGATTTCATAAAAACGACGGCGTATCGAGATCTCGTGCTACCAATTAAACGTTGCGACTGGATTTACCACCGACCAGCTTTCACCACAACAATCCAAAATTCAACCAACACCGATCAATTCAACAATTAATCTCTTATCAAATTCAGGTCTCACATTTCTCCCCCACTAAAAAGGATTTCATCCTCGAAATCGAACAACAATCTGGAAATACTACACAGCAGCAAGATAACAAAACAGAAATCTGCCTAACACAAGACCAAGAGTTCAAGATGACTGAGCAAACAATTAACAACAACTAGGGAAGGATTACAACCAAAAGCTACAAACTATTGGAATTCTATCTCAACAGCTACTCAAACAGATGCGGCCACTCGCGCTGCATCTTTTCTTCCAGTTCCCAAGTAGCTTCTTCCCTGCCATGTTTGCTCCATTGCACCATCACCAACGGAATGGTTTTATTCCTCAATTGTTGTCAGGCCTCGTGCTCACAACAGATAAACACATGCGGAAGCTATCAAAAAGTGGGTAAAATTTTCGCTTTTAGGCCCGACGATTTTAAACTTATAATTTAAAATACAACAATACTTAAAATAAGTTCCCCAAATCATAAACATTTAACAACAAAGCATACATAAGTTCAACATGTATCATATCTCCCCCTACGGGTACAACAACAAAGCACAGGGCATCCCCCTGGCTAACTGATACATATATATATATAT
>KV000903.1:32181-48192 GCA_001598015.1 Dorcoceras hygrometricum | reverse complement strand
AGTACCATGCGTGTGTGCAACATGCGGTAATGCCAGCATATAAACATATGCAACGCAGCAAATCCCCAAATAGCATACACAATTCTCAACAGACACAACCCGCAGACACGGCGAATCCACATACCAGCAACTACCATTCATCCAAGTCATAATCTCGCTGTAATAAAATCTCAAATCCGTACCTTGTACTGAGCAACAATAACACTGCGAGAAATCCCGAAGACTCTGGTAAAAGCCTGCTAAACACATGGCATACAGAACATAAATCCAACGGGTTGCTAATAAAGCTCACGGCTGGAGTTTAAATACTCAAGCCAGTTCTCAATCTAACCCATACAACTTAACAGGAAGATAATAAAGCTACCTGCAACTTCGAAACGTACGAACACGAACAGCAACTTCGTGCTTTTGCTCCAGCTAACAACAGCCTTTACAAAAGGTATAGGGTGAAAGAGCTCTTCGATAGGAGTCCAACGCTACCTCAACTGTCCAAAACCACAGCCGGAATCGACGGGAATCTACCGGAGAAGTTCACGATGAATAGTAACCAAGGGTTGAGGAACAGAGAACGAAAATCGGGAAATATTTCTCTAAGTATGGAAACTGGTAATCCACAACAAAGACCAAGTCTTGCTATATATAAAACTCTCAAATGCTGCTACCAGCAGGAGATTATTTCCACCGACAAAACCAGCAGGAGCAATAGTCGACGCATTCCCCACAATTAACGACCCTCGACTGCCAGCAGCACAACAACAAAAGAACTTCTAACGCTAAGCCAAAACGGCGTCGCAGCAACTAAACCAAACGACGTCGCTTAGGATACGCGATTCTAAATACCAACTGCTGGTTATCCAGCAGCAATACACAAAACAACTAAAAGCACTTCCTCCTGCTGATTCCAGCAGCAACATCAAAACGCGGCGTTGCAACTAACTTAAACGACGTCGCTCCACTGACGTCATCATAGCTGGCAGCAGCTCTCGCTAAATATCAGCAGCAAGCTACAGTGACGTTCTAACACCAGCAGATAATCTTACGTCACTTGCACCTCAAAACGATGTCGCATCCTCTCCGCGCTACAGGAAGGTTGACCCGCGTTGACAACCAGCAGGCATACAATTAACGCGATAGCAAAGTCTACGTCATCCACACAACGCTCAACAGTAATGCTTACGTCGACATATCTGTTATCAGCAGGTAATATAAACTATCGACTGGTTCCTCAAAACGACACCGCTTCGAAATCCTAAAGCGCTCTCATGCTGAAATCCACGTAAGCACTGCTGTCGCCAGCTACCAAAACAAAGAACACAGCGCGCTAAGCTACCAGCAGCAAGGCTTACGTCAGCGACTACGATGCCCACACAAGCATGACGTCATCAGAGCTGCTATCAGCAGATACCTCTAAACCCAAAATTTCGAAAATCTCCAGAATTTCTCTAAGGAGGGAAATCGACCCGAAAACACAATCAAACATACAAACAGAGATCTGAATCCCCAAAAATCATCAAAATTCGATAACTTCCACAATTAATCTCCATTACAAATCCAGGTCTCACAATTGTTTCTCTTTTCTATCAAGGATCTGCAAGGGATATTCTTGATAGCTCAACGACTGATCTAGCTCAACCTCGTCAGTTCCAAGCACATGAGACGGATCTGGCTCATACTTCCTCAACATGGAAACATGAAAGACGTCATGAATAGAAGACAACTCTGGTGGCAACAACAGCCGATACGCTAAAGGGCCAATCCTCTCAACAATCTCATACGATCCGACATAACGAGGGTCTAACTTTCCCTTGCGTCCAAAGCGCATGACACAGCGAAACGGAGAAACCTTGAGAAATACTCGATCACCAACCTGAAACTCCAGAGGTCGACGCCTCTTATTCGCATAACTGGCTTGGCGATCCTGGGCAGCTTTCATCCGCTGTCGAATTAGATCAACATGATCCTTCATTTGCTGCACAAAATCTGGGCTCTCAACAATCTCATACGATCCGACATAACAGGGTCTAACTTTCCCTTGCGTCCAAAGCGCATGACACAGCGAAACGGAGAAACCTTGAGAAATACTCGATCACCAACCTGAAACTCCAGAGGTCGACGCCTCTTATTCGCATAACTGGCTTGGCGATCCTGGGCAGCTTTCATCCGCTGTCGAATTAGATCAACATGATCCTTCATTTGCTGCACAAAATCTGGGGCAGATAGCTGCTTCTCCCCCACTTCTTCCCAACAAACTGGCGATCTGCACTTCCTGCCATAGAAAGCCTCAAAAGGCGCCATGCCAATCGTCACCTGATAGTTGTTATTGTAAGAAAATTCAACCAAAGACAACGCGTCTTGCCAGCTACCTCCGAAATCCAACACAACAGCTCGCAACATATCCTCCAACATCTGGATAGTTCTCTCAGATTGGACATCTGTCTGGGGGTGATACGCTGTGCTCAAAGCCAAACTGGTACCCAAAGCTGTTTGCAAACTCTTCCAAAACTTGGAAGTAAACCTTGGATCTCGGTCTGAAACGATTGAAACAGGCACACCGTGCAGTCGAACTACAAAAATCAACGTACAGCTTCGCCATTTTCTTCAACGAGAAGGTCATTCCATAGGGAATGAAATGCGCAGACTTCAACAGTCGGTCTATAACCACCTAAATAACATCGCATCCTCTGCTAGAACGAGGCAGATGCGTCACAAAATCCATAGCAATGTGCTCCCAATTCCATTAGGGCACTTCCAAACTCTGTACCAGACCACCAGGTCTCATCCTTTCGGCCTTAACCATCTGACAGTTCAAACAACGAGCGACAAAACCAGCAACATCGCTCTTCAGGCCAACCCACCAGAAGTGCGGCTTCAACGCATGGTACATCTTCCGTGCACCAGAATGAACACTATGTCTGCTACAGTGTGCTTCTAGAAGGATTTCCTCCTTCAAATCAATGAGGTTAGGCACAACCAACCTGCCACGGAACCTCAAACAACCATCGGACGACACAGAATAGTCCTCAAGTTCGTCAGCCCTGACCTTCAACTTCAACTCGTGGATGGAAGGATCAGTTTTTTGAGCTGCACGAATAGTCGAAACAATCTGCAGCTCCACTTGAAAAGAAGAAACCACAACGTAATCCTCAGCCGGGTAGAATCTCCAACCAGTAGTGTTAAGATGCTCTTGATCCTTGGAGATGTACAACGAAGCAAGCATCTCACTAGCCTTCCTGCTCAAAGCATCGGCCACTACGTTCGACTTCCCAGGCTGGTATTTAATCTCACAATCAAAATCCTTTAGCAACTCCATCCACCGACGCTGTCTCATATTTAAGTCAGGCTGCAAAAATAGATACTGCAAACTTTTGTGGTCGGAGTACACCACAAACTGCTCGCCATACAGGTAGTGACGCCAGATCTTCAACGCAAAGACCACCGCTAGTGACGCCAGATCTTCAACACAAAGACCACCGCTGCTAACTCCAAATCATGGACTGGATAACGAGTCTTATGCGGTTTCAACTGCCATGAGGCATACGCAATGACTCGACCATTCTGCATCAAAACACAGCCCAATCCATTGAGCGAAGCGTCAGAACAAACAACGAATCCACCCGATCCGGACGGCAGAGCCAACACAGGCGCAGTAGTCAGCTTCTCCTTAAGCAGTTGAAAGGCATTCTCGCACTGCTCAGTCCACACAAACCGTTTGTCCTTCTGAGTCAGTTGAGTCATCGGCTTTGCTATACTAGAGAATCCTTCAATGAAACGACGATAATAGCCAGCCAGAACCAAGAAACTACGAATCTCGGATACATTCTTGGGACGCTCCCACTTCAACACAGCATCAACCTTGCTGGGATCCACCGAAATCCCCTCGGCTGAAATAACATGACCCAAGAATACGACGCGATCCAGCCAAAACTCACACTTGGAGAATTTAGCATACAACTGCTGGTCTTTCATCAGATCCATAAAGACTGCAGGAGCATTGGTCAACCCAAACGGCATAACTAAGAATTCAAAATGACCGTACCTCGTACGAAACGTAGTCTTGGCGACATCCTGATCCCTAACTCTCAGCTGATGGTACCCGGAACGCAGATCAATCTTTGAATACACCGCAGAACCTTGCAACTGATCAAAAAGATCATCGTTTCTCGGCAACGGGTACTTGTTCTTGACTGTCGCTTTATTCAGCTGGAGAAAATCAATGCACATCCACATTGAGCCATCCTTCTTCTTCACAAACAAAATGGACGCTCCCCACGGTGACATACTAGGTCGGATAAAACCTTTCTCCAGCAGATCATCCAACTGCACCTTGAGTTCTCTCAACTCCGCAGGCGCCAAAAGATACGGGGCACGAGAAATCGGAGCTGTGCCAGGCACCACCAGCTCTATGCTGAAGTCAATCTCCCTCCTCGGAGAAAAACCAAGAATCTCCTCCGGAAACACATCGGGAAAGTGTCTCACCACGGGAACGTCACTGAGCTGCACACGGTAAGAAGAAGACGCATCCAACGCGTAGATCAGAAAACCAGCATTCCCTAAGGCCAACAAACTGAACATCTCCATCGCTGAGACTAACGGGATCTTCGATCGAGAATCCTGGTCGTAGAAGTCCCACTTCTCGCCAGACAAAAGCCTAAAACGAACAATACCATGAAAACAATCCACGGAGGCCCTATAGTTGGACAGCACATCCATACCAACGATACAATCGAAATCCCACAACAACAGGCGGATCAAATTTGCTAACAGTACATGCTCACCAAACCTCAACACACCATCTAACAAAACCTCCTGGGAGAACAGGCTCACACCGCCAGGGGTAGAAACACAAACAGCATCGCGCAAAGGAATGGTACACAGACCATGCTCAACAACAAACGAATCAGAAATGAAAGAATGCGATGCACCGGTGTCAAACAACACACGCGCAGGAAAATCAAAAACAAGGCAAGTACCTGCACCCTGCTCGGCATCTCCTCAGCCAGCTCCCTAGTGATGGCGTTGACCTGAGCATGCTGGGGTCCAGAGTAGAAAGGCTGAGACGACTGCCCAAAACGCGAAGGTCCAGGCTGCTGGAACGGCCTGAACTGAGTCTCACCCAACCGAGGCTACTGAAACTGAGGGGAACGGCCCCTAGACTGACCCCCACGACCCTGAGACGGGGCCGCGGCCTGCTGCGATCCCGCCGACGGACACACCCTAGAGTAATGCCCAAACTGACCACAGATATGGCAAGAGCCCTGAACACCGACACACTGAGTCGACGAATGCTTGCCACCACAAAAACCACAAAACTCAGCCCAAGAACCACTGCTACTCGAGCTACCCGAACCAGAAGAGCCGAACCAGACTTCTTCTTGAACTGCTGACCGCGGGGTCGAAACCTCTGACGGCCAGACTGCTGTGCCACCTGCGGCTGATGCTGCTGCTGCTGCTGCTGGGGCTGATGGGCTGACTGCGAAGACTGAGAAGACTGCGTCCCCTGACCATCAGGACGACTAATCTGTGCCGCCTGCTGCCTACGAGCACGACGACTCCGCAAACCTTCATCAATGTCGATGGCATTATCCACTGCCTCAGCATACGTCTTGGGTTTGCTGGTCAACACCATCTGATAAAGTTCCTCATTCAAGCCCTCAAGAAATCGAGTCCTCTTGGCCCTCTCCCGGCCAGCAACGTGCGGAACATACGCCAACAAGGAAGAAAACGTCCGAGCATAGTCCCTCACAGTCATGGAGCCCTGCTCCAAATGGTCAAACTCCCGCTCACGGGCATTCACATAAGACTCGGGCACATACTCCTGTCGGAAGGTTGTACAAAAACTATCCCAAGAGATCCCAACGCGGTCTCCAAAAAAGTGCTCGAAGCACCTCGCCACCAGCGTTCTGCAGCCTTCCTAAGCAAGAGGGTCACTAGGCTCAACCGAAGATCATCGTCATACTGAACCCGATCAAAAAGACCAACAATATTCCGGAGCCACGAATCCGCATCCTCACTGGACTCGTCACCATTAAAGACCGGAGGGTTCATCCGCTGAAACCTCGCTATAACCACATCCATCCTCTCCACAAGAGTCGGCGCATCATCAACTTCCTCCTCCTCGATATGCCTATACGAGTACGGCTAGGAGCACTACGCCGATCCTCGTTGTATCCTGCCGATTCCTCAAACTGCCCCTACCTCTACCACGACGTCTAGGCGGCATCTACGAAGGCACTCAATAGGATAAGCAATAGAGAACATATATAGCACAGATGTCACATCAAAATGCAGCACATAATCACATAGGTCAAGCACATGCAACACACAACACTGTAGACTCAAGTGTGATCAAATAAATCGAGCTTATCCCAGCTTAAGCTCTGATACCAAAAATGTCAGGCCTCGTGCTCACAACAGAGTAAAAGCATACAACACATGCGGAAGAAACTAAAAAGTGGGTAAAATTTTTGCTTTGGCCATACAACACATGACGGAAGAAACTAAAAAGTGGTAAAATTTTGCTTGGCCTGACGGTTTAAACAATACAATTTAAAATACAGCAATACTTAAAATAATCACAGTTTAAAAACAACCAACAACGGTTACAACAAATAATCAAACAGCACAGAAAATGGCATCCTCTGGCTCACAGCCAGTTACAATAGCCTGGAAATCACCCGAGACATCCCCCCCCCAAAAGGTGATACCAGTTCATATAAATAATATACATAACTCTAACTACCTCCTGGGGCATCTCCAGCTGGGTTAAACCCACGACCAGCTGTAAAACCTGGGTTCCCTGAAACAATACAACAAGGAAAACAAACCAAGCCCCAGAGGGACATGGGGTCAAACCCCAGTACGGAGAGCAACTATAAACAGCAGTAAATAGCAAGAATAAAATTCAGATGCTATGCATGCAATGAGGGACAACTGCCGAAGGCTACAACCCAGGAGGGAAGCCAAAGAACGCAATGCATAGCTCAACAAAATCTGCAATGGAATATGTGTGGCCACGGTGAGTGCAGGGTATGTGGGAGCTATCCACTCGGCCCTACTCGCCCACCAATACCAGATGCATCAATCGCTCGACCTGCCGTTGCCCAACCTATGAACTGTGATAGTTAGCCACTCGGCGCATAGGGGCTAACACATCCCAGCAGGGAGATGAGAGTGCGGAATCACCGCTCGCCCTCGCATCCTGGTAATAATCAGAGCAACAACAACGAAACGATGGCTGAAAAAGCTGAAATGAGATGCTAATGCGTGTATGCAACATGCTGGAATGACAAGCATACAAACATATGCCCAACAGCAATATCAACAGCAAGTATACACCACATAATTCTCGGCCATCTCACAGAACAGCAGCCTCACAAGGCAAACATACACGGCAGCCAGCAAATAGCCATCTCACAAATTATCCAAGCCATAAACCTGCTGAATTACAAGCTCCAAATCCTTACCTCAAAAAGAATCCCGAGAAATCTGGTTGCAAACCTGCTGAACGCACAAACACACGGCCGAAAGACAGTAGCTTCGCGATCCACAACCAGCCAACTACAGCCTCCAAAATGGTATGGAATTAAAGAGCTTCTCGAGAGGAGTCCAACGCCACCTCGTACGTACCAAACGGTGGCCGGAAACAACGGGAATTCGTCGGAGAAACTCACGGTAAACAGTAACCTAGGGTTCGAAGCGAAGAACAACAATCGGGAAAATATTTCGCTAAGTATGGGAACTTGCATCTCAAATCAAAGACCAAGTCTTCCTATATATAAAACTCGCAATGGCTGAAATCTGGTTAAACAAGTCCACCGACAAAACCAGACGACGCACTACCAAAATCCCCAAAAGCTGGACAACCCAACGACTGGTCGCTGCTTCGAAAGCCAAAGACTGGTCCTGAAATCCAAAAGCTGGATTGTCTAACACCCAAAAGCTGGTACCAGATGTTGCATCAAAACGCTGTGTTCCAACTTAATAAAACGGCGTCGCACATCCTACGTCATCCAGACGCTAACTCTCGCGCGAAACAACTAGACGCAAGCTACAGGAGCGTTGACGGGCGTTGACGTCTGCTCTCGACTGCTCAACCAGACGCAACAAACTCCTCGCAGCTGGTACCAGACGCAACAACCAAAACGGTGTCGCTCCAACTTAACTAAATGCTGTCGTTTTGCCCTCAACAAACAAGATAAAGCAGCGGCTGGATACAAACACGCTACCAGACTTCACTAAAACACAATGCATCTAGATTTCATAAAAACGACGGCGTATCAACATCTCGCGCTACCAATTAAACGTTGCGATTGGATTTACCACCGACCAGCTTTCACCACAACAACCCAAAATACAACCAACACCGATCAATTCAACAAAAAATTCAGGTCTCACATTGTTTTGCTTGACTATGTGATTTATGTGTTGCATATTGTTGTGATATGTGTTATCTATGCTGTAGTTGTTCTGTGTTATCTTATCCTGTTTAGTGCCTTCATATAGAGATGCCGCCTCGATGTAGGGATAGAGGTAGAGGGTAGTTTCAGGACGATTCTGGAGGTCAGAACGATGATCAGCATAGTTTCCCTTCCCGAGGCCGCGGTAGGCGAGTGGAGGATGAAGTTGACGACTTGACAACCCGTGTGGAGACCATGGAGATTGTGATGGCTAGGTTCCAACGGATGTGTCCCCAGATCTTTAACGATGACGAGTCTAGCAAGGATGCGGATTCGTGGCTACGGCACATCACTGGTTTGTTCGATCGTGTTCAGTACGATGATATTCTTCGGTTGAGTTTGGCGACCTTCCAGCTGAGGAAGAGTGCGGAGCGTTGGTGGCGTGGCGCTTCGATGACGCTAGAAGAGACTAGTGTGGAGATTACTTGGGATAGTTTTTGTGTTGCCTTTTGGCAGGAGTACGTCTCAGATTCGTATGTGAACGCCCGTGAATGGGAGTTCGACAACTTAGAGCAGGGTACGATGTCATTTAGGGATTATGCCCATAGGTTTTCTTCTCTGTTGGCGTATGTCCCGCATGTTTCTGGCCGGGAGAGGGCCAAGAGTACTAAGTTTATTGAGGGTTTGAACGAAGAGTTGTATATTTTGGTTTTGTCGAGCAAACCAAATAGCTATGCAGAGGCTGTGGATAGTGCAATCGACATCGAGGAAGGTCTGTGGAGCTGAAGGTCGCGTGCTAGACCTCAGGTTGTTTAGGGTGGTCGTCCCGCTGTTCAGGGAGCGCAGTCTTCTCAGTCTTCGTAGTCAGCTCATCAACCCCAGCAGCAGTTGGCTCAGCAGTCTGGCTATCAGAGGTTTCGACCTCATGGCCATCAGTTTAAGAAGAAGTCTGGTTCTGGCTCTTCTGGTTTTGGCAGCTCTAGTAGCAGTGGTTCTAGGGCAGAGTTTTGTGGCTTTTGTGGAGGCAAGCATCCGTCGACTCAGTGCGTTGGTGTGCAGGTCTCTTGTAATATCTGTGGTCAGTATGGGCATTTCGCTAGAGTTTGTCCGTCGGCTGGATCGCAGCAAGCCACAGCCCCACCTCAGGGTCAAGGAGGATCCTCTAGGGGTCGTTCCCCTCAGTTTCCACAGCCTAGGGTTGGAGAGACAGTTTAGGCCATTCCAGTTGCCTGGTCCATTGCATTTTGGACAGTCATCTCAGCAGCATTTCTCGGGACCCCAACATGCTCAAGCGAACGCTATTACTAGGGAGCAAGCGGAGGAGACACCGAGCAGGGTGATTTTAGGTACATGCCTTGTCTTTGATTTTCCTGCACGAGTGTTGTTTGACACTGGCGCATCGCATTCGTTTATTCTGATGCATTTGTGGTTGAGCATGGTTTGCATACCACTTCTTTGCGCGATGTTTTGTCTGTTTCTACTCCTGGCGGCGTGAGCTTGTTCTCCTAGGAAGTTTTGTTGGATGGCGTTATGAGGTTTGGCGAGCACGTGTTGATAGAGCATTTTATTCGTTTGATGTTTTGGGATTTCGACTGCATAGTGGAAATGGACGTGTTGTCCAGTTATAGGGCCTCCGTGGATTGTTTCCATGGGATCGTGCGTTTTAGGCCTCAGTCTGGTGAGAAATGGAATTTCTACGGTGCTGATTCCCAGTAGAAGATTCCGCTTGTCTCGGCGATGGAGATGTTCAGCTTGTTGTCGGCGGAGAACGCTAGTTTTATGATTTATGCGTTGGATGCATCTTCTTCTTCGCATGTGCAGCTCAGCGACGTTCCAGTGGTGCATCATTTTCCTGATGTGTTTTCGGAGGAGATTCCTGGTTTTCCTCCGAAGAGGGAGATTGACTTTAGCATTGAGTTGGTGCCTGGCACAGCTCCGATTTCACGTGCACCATATCTTTTATCGCCTGCTGAGTTGAGAGAGCTCAAGGTGAAACTGGATGATTTGCTGGAGAAAGGTTTTATTAGACCTAGCATGTCGCCGTGGGGAGCGCCTATCTTTTCCTGATGTGTTTTCGGAGGAGATTCCTGGTTTTCCTCCGAAGAGGGAGATTGACTTTAGCATTGAGTTGGTGCCTGGCACAGCTCCGATTTCACGTGCACCATATCTTTTATCGCCTGCTGAGTTGAGAGAGCTCAAGGTGAAACTGGATGATTTGCTGGAGAAAGGTTTTATTAGACCTAGCATGTCGCCGTGGGGAGCGCCTATCTTGTTTGTCAAGAAGAAGGATGGCACAATGAGAATGTGCATTGATTTTCGTCAGCTGAACAAAGTTACTGTTAAGAATAAGTACCCGTTGCCGAGGATCGACGACTTGTTTGACCAGTTGCAAGGCTCTGCTGTATATTCGAAGATCGATCTACGTTTAGGGTACCATCAGTTGAGAGTTAGAGATCAAGATGTTGCGAATACTGCTTTTTGTACCAGGTACGGGCATTTTGAGTTTCTGGTAATGCCTTTCGGATTGACCAATGCTCCTGCAGTCTTCATAGATTTGATGAACCGTGTCTTCCGAGAGTTTATAGATCAGTTTGTGATCGTGTTCATCGACGAAATCTTGGTGTATTCGAAGACTCCTTTGGAGCATAAGGAGCATTTGAGAGTTGTCCTTCAGACATTGAGAGACTCGCAGCTGTATGCCAAGTTTTCTAAGTGCGAGTTCTGGCTGGATCGCATCGTGTTTCTGGGTCATGTGATTTCAGCGGATGGAATTTCTGTGGATCCCAGTAAGGTTGATGTTGTTTTGAACTGGGAGCGACCTAGGAATGTGTCTGAGGTTCGTAGTTTCTTAGGTCTGGCTGGCTATTACCGTCGTTTTATAAAGCGTTACTCTAGTATAGCTAGGTCGATGACTCAGCTGACTCATAAAGACAAGCGGTTCGTTTGGACTGAGCAATGGGAGAATGCTTTTCAATTGCTCAAGGAGAAGTTGACTACTGCGCCTGTGTTGGTGTTGCCGTCTGGATCAGGTGGCTACGTCATGTGTTCTGATGCTTCGCTCAATGGATTGGGCTGTGTGTTGTTGCAGCATGGTCGAGTCATTGCGTATGCCTCGCGGTAGTTGAAACCGCATGAGACTAGATACCCAGTTCATGATTTGGAGCTAGCAGCTGTGGTCTTTGCGTTGAAGATTTGGCGCCACTATCTGTATGGCGAGCAGTTCGTGGTGTGCTCGGACCACAAGAGTTTGTAGTATCTGTTTTCCCCAGTCTGAATTGAATATGAGACAGCGTAGGTGGATGGAGCTGCTGAAAGATTTTGATTGCGAGATCAAGTACCAGCCTGGGAAAGTTAACGTAGTTGCTGATGCATTGAGCAGAAAGGCTCAAGGAGATATTCTTGCGTCGTTGTATATTTCTAAGGACTGTGAGCATCTTAGCACTACGGGTTGGAGGTTTTACCCGGCTGAGGATTATGTTGTGGTTTCTTCTTTCCAAGTTGAGCCACAAATCATTTCGAGCATTAGAGCCGCTCAAAGGACAGATCCTTCCATCCACGAGTTGAAGTTGAAGGTTAGGGCTGGTCAACTTGAGGACTATTCTGTTTCGTCCGATGGTTGTTTTCGTTTCCGTGGTCGATTGGTTGTACCCAATCTGATAGATCTTCAGGAGGAGATCCTTAGAGAAGCGCATTGCAGTAGACACAGTGTTCATCCTGGTGCACGGAATATGTACCATGCGTTGAAGCCGCACTTCTGGTGGGCTGGTTTGAAGAGCGACTTTGCTGGTTTTGTTGCTCGTTGCTTGAACTGTCAGCAGGTTAAGGCTGAAAGGATGAGACCTGGTGGTCTGTTGCAGAGTTTGGGAGTGCCCCAATGGAATTGGGAGCACATAGCGATGGATTTTGTGACGCATTTGCCTCGTTCTAGCAGAGGTTGCGATGCGATTTGGGTTGTAATTGACAGATTGTCGAAGTCTGCACACTTTATTCCTATGGAATGACCTTCTCTTTGAAGAAAATGGAGAAACTGTACGTGGATTTTGTGGTTAGACTGCACGGTGTGCCTGTATTCAGACCGATATCCAAGGTTTATTTCCAGGTTTTGGAAGAGTTACAAGCAGCTTTGGGTACCATATTGGCCATGAGTACAGCGTATCATCCCCAGACAGATGGTCAATCTGAGAGAACTATCCAGACGTTGGAGGATATGTTAAGAGCTGTTGTGATGGTTTTTGGTGGTAGCTGGCAAGAGGCGTTGTCTTTAGTTGAGTTTTCTTACAATAACAGCTACCAAGTTACATTTGGTATGGCGCCGTTCGAGGCTTTGTATGGCAGAAAGTGAAGATCGCCGAAGAAGCAGCTGTATTCCCTAGAGTTTGTGTAGCAGATGAAGGATCATGTGGATCTTATTCGACAGCGGATGAAAGCTGCCCAGGATCTCCAAGCCAGTTATGCGAATAAGAGGCGTCGACCTCTAGAGTTTCAGGTTGGTGATCAGGTGTTCCTTAAAGTTTCTCCTTTCAGAAGTGTGATGCGCTTTGGACACAAGGGAAGGTTAGCCTCTCGTTATGTGGATCGTATGAAATTGTTGAGAGGATTGGCCCTTTAGATAATGTCGCCAGATTTTCAATGCAAATACGATGGCTGCCAATTCAAGATCATGAATTGGATATCGAATCTCATGCGGTTTTAACTGTCTTGAGGCGTATGCAATCACATGACCTCGCTGCATCAACACACACCCCAATCCTTGGTGAGATGCATCACAATACACAACAAATCCACCAGTACCCAAAGGAATTGTTAACACTGGTGCGGTAGTTAATCTCTTCTTCAATTCAAGAAAACTATTCTCACATGTTTCTGACCAAACAAAGGGTGCATTTTTCTGTGTCAACTGATTATAGGCTTTGCAATACTCGAGAAATCCTGGATAAACCGCCGATAATACCCTGCAAGACCCATAAAACTTCGAATTTCTGGCACAGATTTCGGTCTAGGCCAATTAATCACTGCCTCTGTCTTACTGGGATCAACTGAAATGCCATCTCCAGAGATAATATGCCCAAGAAAGACTACTTTTTGTAACCAGAATTCACTTTTCGACAGTTTAGCATACAATTTCTCATCTCGCAAAGTCTGCAAAACTGTTCGAAGATGGCTCGCATGATCACTCATATTCTTCGAATAGATTAGAATATCATCAATAAATACGATCACAAAATCATCAAGGTATCTTTGGAAGACTCGGTTCATTAGACTCATGAACATTGCTGGTGCGTTAGTCAATCCAAAAGACATAACCACGAACTCATAGTGACCGTATCTTGTTCGAAAGGCAGTCTTCGATATGTCTTCATCTCTTACTCGCAATTGATGATATCCGGATCTCAAATCGATCTTTGAATACACTGTCGATCCCTGCAACTGATCAAATAAATCATCTATTCGTGGCAAAGGATATTTATTTTTTACCGTTGCCTTGTTCAGTTGCCGGTAGTCAATACATAATGTGGCGCCCGAACCCAACGGGGCCACGAGAATTGGGTAAATAAAAATTTTCGAACAAAAGAAGGGCTAAATGATAATTCGCTATAGGCTGTATTTCCTATAACTTGAAACGAACAAAACAAACGACGAGCTCAAGAATCAGCAGGTACTTATATTGCGTGCTAACTGCTAAAACATTTGCGGAAAAACAGTTTGTATTGATAACTTGCAATTGCGATTACAACAGCTGCTATTCTAAGTAAATATACAACCGTTGCTACTGATCTAATACAGTACAATCTATTCAAAACAATACAACTTAGACACGGAAAACGTAGGCCTTGGATAAACACAACGCCACCCTTCTGCTGGTTTTCAAGTTTCACCTGCTGTTCCTCCACCAGTTGTCGTACCTGCACCATTTTAAAAGCTAGTGAGCCTAAAGGCTCAACAAGTAAAACCTGAGTAGTAACAATTTCATAAAACGCAGGCAGACATCTGTACAATGCATATGTTAAGGAACTTCAATATACATTGTCATTTTCGTAAACATTTCAGTAAACATTCAATGGCAGAAACAGGGGAAGATAGCCCAGCTTCTCATTTCTTTCAATTTCATTTTCAGTTGATCATGGCATATAAGTTCTATGTGGTCCAGTTTGCACTTTGATCAAAATGACTCCCGATATTCAGTTTAGCATATAGCTCATATGAAAGGGCAGTCGACATCTAGACAACTGCTCACCCTTCTCCTTGGTGACCGTAACTATCTATGCCATAATCTAAAACATCTTTTGTTCCTTAACAATCCTTTCTTTAAACATTTCTGTAAATCATCGAGTTCCATCATTTTAAACATTTGCTTCCCATTTTAAAACTTTACTGAGTATCGAATTCGACTTTGGAAACATATCGTTAAAAATGGAACTGGTTGAAAGAAAATCAGTCGCAAAGGAATAGCACCAGTCGCAAGACTTGTACCTGCTGAATGATCAGCACCAATCGCAACAAATAGGAACCAGTCGCGACGTCTTTTAAATAAATATAAAATGAAACGATGTCGTTGGAGTGATCAGCAGATGAAATAACAAAACTACCTGCTGATCTTTCTATGACTTAAAGGAACGACGTCGTTAGCGCGTTGATCAGTCGCAAGGAATACGCTAATCGATCAGCTGCAAGAAAACGCTAACACGTGTATATAATTAAATAGTACCAGTCGCAAGACTAATACCAGCTGAAATGAACAGTACTTGAAAAACGAGTAAAGAAACTGCTGAATTATCACTATGGAATGCATCTGCTGATGAACAGTGCATCTGCTGATTTTATGTAGACAATGCAACTGCTGGATTCTAACTAAGGAAAATACAGATGCTGAATTTAAAATCACAATGCAGCTGCTGATTCCTATTCAAAGGAAAACAACTGCTGATATTAACAAGGAAAGACGCATCTGCTGATGAACAGTGCATCTGCTGATTTTACGAAGATGTTTGCAATATCTAAACAATGATTTCGCTACCAGCCATCGCCTATTAAACCAGACTTTATACTGATTCAATTAGCAACTACTGATTACAAAATCATTAAATTTCGACATTACAACTACAGGAAAAACATTCGTAAACGTTATAACAATACAGCTGCTGAATCTTAACAAGTAGATACAGCTGCTGGATACATAAATCAACATTTGTAATAACAAAACAACAACGATGTCATCAGCTGTTGCCTATCAAATCATACCAATGATTCAACCAGCAACTACCAATTACACAGTTATCAAATTCTAATATTACAGCTACTGCAAGAAGAACTTTCATAACATTTCTGGAAATAAATTCGAATCCTCAATACCTTTAAAACTTCATAAACTTTCTGGAAATCATACTGGAAGCATCATAAACATCAAAACAACATTTTCGAACCCATCTTTCTTTCCTTATCATGTCTAAATCATTTCAAACATGAACTTTAAATATATCAATAACATACAGGCAAGCAGATCCATAAAAACACAATATATGCTTCAAATGATGTAGCAAAGGATCAGCTTTTACTTGCCTTAAACAAAGCTTTACGACAACAGCTAATTCCTGCAGAAATCCTCCCTTTGAGCAAC
>KV000903.1:453-30699 GCA_001598015.1 Dorcoceras hygrometricum | reverse complement strand
ACGTCAGGATTCAAGCCATTGATAAACTGATTAGCTTGGGCTTCATCACTTATGGCAACATGTGGAGCAAATTTCAGTAAACTTGTGAACTTGGCAACGTATTCCTCTATATTAAACTGCCCTTGTCGCAAGTTTTCAAATTCCGCTCCATTATCCTTCCTATACGAAACGGGGAAAAATCTTTGATAGAAAGCTGTTCGAAATACTGCCCAAGTAATCACAGTACCCTGATTTTCAAGCGCTTTCTTTGTTGCCACCCACCAGCTTTTCCCAATACCATGCAACTGGTGTATAATCAGTTTCACCCGACGATCATCGGTGTAATCATGTGCCCAAATAACTGTTCAATATCGTCTAGCCAATTCTCGCAGTCAATAGCACTTTATGTTCCTGTCAAAGTCGGTGGTTTAAACGACTGGAATCGTTTTAACAAAGTTTCCATCGGAGTAGCAGCTGCATTCAACGCCTCAGTAGACGTACTACCCTGCTCTGTCTGCCGGTTCGTTGTTCTTCGAGGAGGCATATCTAGGAATCAAACAGACGTGTTTATCATTTCTCATCAATCAAGAATAAGCCAATCTCAGTCCCTCCTCTGATTAGCATACATGAATGTACTGCTGCTCAAGAGATCGAGTTCTGATTCATACTTCACTCAATACATGCTATTAATCACTTCCAAAGCATGTAATTCTCATAACTCTTTGGTATATTCTTACCATTTATTCACAATACTCATGTGATATAAATTCAAAAGCGGTAAGACATATACCACACAAGCATGCAATTCATTTGTGTCTGTAATCTAATCAGTTAGGAAGAACTCGATCTACCCCACTCATCTAGTTCAATGATCTTAATCATTTAGTAGGGCTCTGATACCACCTGTTGTGAGGCTCTCTGCTCACAATTAATCTTCTAATCTCATCTTATGGGTGTTTAGTTAGCATCTAATTTAACCTTCGAATTTAAGTGATGAAATCTGGAAATCCATTTTTTTTTATATAGTTGGTCCCATCAGCTGGTCCTGAGTCACAGTACAAGACTACGTTTGTGTTACAAAAGCTATTTATTTATAACAGAACAACTACAAATAGCTATTACATGTGACGTCTGCTAATACAAAAGCTGACCAGCAGCAGTAAAACCAGGCTCCATCTTAAAGCTAACTATATCAAAGCTATGCTATCTGCTGATCTCTAACTTCGTTGTTGCGGTCCGTTTAATTAGCCAGCTCCCACTACTCATGGCCCAACTCAGTTCAGCTCTCGTCTACCTGTTGTCATGCACACATACAAAACAAAACAACAGCCGGATAAACTCCGGTGAGAATCATCTCAGTATAATCAGCAGGTACGAATAATAACAATAAAATGCATAACAGTTTATCAACTGTAAAACAAATGCAATGTAATGAAACTACTCATGGCCCAACTCAGTTCAGCTCTCGTCTACCTGTTGTCATGCACACATACAAAACAAAACAACAGCCGGATAAACTCCGGTGAGAATCATCTCAGTATAATCAGCAGGTACGAATAATAACAATAAAATGCATAACAGTTTATCAACTGTAAAACAAATGCAATGTAATGAAATGATTCTAGTTCTCTTCTTCGATCTCAGAATTGATTCCATATCAGTTCGACGCCATCAAGATTCATATCCGATCTTGACATGAATATTCATCTATCGAAACCATCTCCGGCTTAGAAAATCAGGCCAACTCAGTCCTGGGCATTAGAATCAATTCAATTCTCTTCAATATGCAATATCATGCAAATATAAAAGATCCACTACCTGTGATGGATCGACACATACACAATTCAAGTTCTAAATCAAGAACAGTAATCAAACATGTATGTGATTTCAGCGGGATAACTCAAGAAACTCATTCTTGAGTAATCTAATCCCTGACTCTACTGTCAAATTATACCTTCGTTCCTCTGTTTTCAAAATACGTCAATCAGTGTTCTTAAGCTCTGTTCCTCACTTCCTGAGATACTCGCAGAATCACAAATTGATATCTGTAATCAAGATGTTCTCAATATTTCGAATTCACTCTTATTTATAGACAACGATCTCTGTTTTTCTGCAGCATTTCCAACATGTTCAATTCGAGTTCCACGTGTCACGCTGAGTATTCAAACAGGATATACTCCCACCGCTTCGAAAGTGGATAACGGTAAACAGATTTCTCAACTGTTGTTCGTTCTCAGTCGCTGTTCGAAACAATCAGCATTCTCTTGTTATACAGCAGGAGCACCAACCAGCAGTAACAACCAGTCGCAACAAGAATCCAGTCGCAACACTTCAAAACTTAAAGCGATGTCGTTATAATTAATTCCAACGACGTCGTAACGTGTCATCAGCTGGTATCAATTTTATTTAAAAGAAACCAGCAGCTGGTCACTCTAATAATCCAACGACTGATTTCGCTACGTCATTCAAAACGGCAGCGCATCGAGATTCCTGTTTCATAAGTTCAAACGTCACCGTATTGCTCCTTCGACTGATTATCCAGCAGATACAACAAACCATCAACTGAGTTCAGATCACTGGTCAATAAGTCATACAAAACGACATCGTATCGAGGTTCCTGTTCATGAGTCAAAACGATGTCGCATTGCTCTCTCAGCTGGAACCAAATTTCACATACTCGCCTCGACTGGTTCGCGTTTAAAACGACGACGTCCCACCTATGTTATCAAAACCAGTCGTTATATCAATAAACCAGCAGATACATAAACCAGCAGGTGCGTAAGGAACTCTCGCTGCTGATTCCTACGTGCGTAACAGTAACCAACACATGGCGCTTCCTCGTTGATCCTTGTATTCGCGCGTCTGCTTCCAGCTGCAGCCAATACGAGCACTTCGACTGAATTTTAAAATTCGACCAGTCGCGAGCTACAGTAGTGTTGACCCGCATTGAATTTGCTACAGTAACCTGCTGCTGAATGATTTTATCAAATCGTTTCGCCTGGTCGCTTCGTCTGGTTTCCATACTTAGCGAAATTCAAAGACACACAGTCACCCAACACTTCCAGAAGAAATCCGAGCTCATAATTAAGCTTCATCAAACTCTATCATTTGAAAATCTGGAAATGTCGGAATTACTAATTCGCTTCTTAATTATTTCGGGCATTACATTCTCACTGGCCAAGCAGTCTGATTTAGGGTCCAGTTCTTTTCATTCCATCAGTATTAATCACAAAAGAAGGATCTGATTCGCAATTCTCTCGGCTTGGACACATAAAACACTCCACGTGTCTATAACAACACAGCCGGTAATCGCAAATTGCACGTCGAAGATCCAATTTCATCCCAAAACACTCAAACAAACTGATGAATCCAAGAGCTGACCTACCCTTAATTCTCAAATCCAGCGTAAACCAAGAAGGAGAAATTTACAAGAAACACATGGTTCACCAGCAAAGGTTCAAAATTCCACACTTAAAAGCAAAATCTGATCAAAAGGTCACGCTCACCCTTTGCTCTCGATGAAACCAGATCTTTTAGGTTATCCACCTACTACACAACCTCTGATGAAAACCACTAAGTTCCTCACTTTCTTCTAGTCGGTAAGCAAAATTTGTACTTCCCACCGTACAAACTCTCAAAGAAGGTTATACCAAACCTCACTTGGCCACGAATTCCACAGGAAGACTCTGCCAATTCTCGGGATGGTCTCTCGAATTAAGCATCAGATCAGGGAAAAACGATAAACTCGCAGTCCCTCAAGACTCAAAACATCCAAAGACTCTTCCAACTTCGGAACAAAAAGCTTAGAGTACATATCAGCCACTACAGACACCAGAAAACTATGCAATCTCGCAATAGGATGACCACAAAATCCTCTTGTCAATTTCCTAGCATGAGCCTTAACACAAGGACCAAATGGGCTGATATAGACAATCCGACAGTTATGCTTTTACTGCCCGCGCTAGTCTGGTACTCGGAACCAACAAGGAAGTTCTACAAGACCACCAAATGCTCGAAAGCATCTTGAGATACTCACCGCTACTAGCACTGCTGGATGGGCCTTCCATTAGATCATCAGTGGCAAGCTTCTTTAGCACAGGCTGACGTTAAACTCACAGACAAACTGAACCAAGTGAAGACAGAAATCGCTAATCGCTCTCCACCTTAAAAAAATACACGCCAAGACTCCAAAGGAAACACAACAACCTTCACGCCGAGACAAAGGTGGGGCATCTAATCTAGCAAGGTCTCCACTAATCGCAACGCAATTATGCCTCGCATAATGCAATGTAAGGGACTACAACCGAAATAGGGAGTCCACAGGAGCTCAACAACTCAAAGCTGATCAACAATCGGAAGCAAAGATCAACAAACAGAGGTAGCCACGGTGGGTGTACAAGCGTATGAGAATCACCACTCAACTTTACACCACACCCAAATACCAGATGCATCAAACAGCTCAACCTGCCGTTGCCCAACCCATGAACTGTGGTAGTTAACCACTCGGCGCATGAGGGCTAATAGATCCCAGCAGGGAGATGAGAGTGCGGTATCACCGCTCGCCCTCGCATCCTGGTAAGGAACAAACAGCAACAACAAAGCACGGCTACAACAGCTGAGTTGAACAGGATATGACAAGACACGGTTATACAAATCGGAGTTCAACAGCTGGATACACGCAACTCATAAAACATCTCAACCGCCTGAGACTACAACAATAAGGACCAATCGAGTTCAAAGCAACAATTGCACAGGGGTGTCAATGGAACTCACTAAGAAAACTCAACAGCTAGAGACGCAAGGGACACAGCTCAACAGCTGGAGATATAACAACAGAAACAATCCTTAGCTGGAGAAACGAAGCCCACCACAACAACTCAACAGCCAGATGCCCAAAGCTCTCAGGCGCACTCAACAGCTGGAAAACATGGGGCTCGTGAATCAACTCCACAGCTAGGGACATAACCAGCAGAAAGCCAATGGAGTTCAAAATACCTTAATTCTACTGTCCGGACAAGAGAAAAGCACAATACTAAAGATTACAAGGAAATCAGGAGAATCTCAACTGAAACACAACAGGGAAGAAATCCTCGAACAAGGGAGATCACCAACCCAAAACTATAGTTCGGATATCGCATCCCAAACAAGTAGCAACTATCCTCTCAACAACGGGAATCTAAACACTCCCAAAACAAACAACTTCCCTACCAGAACTAGCTTACAACCTAACTCAGCATCGCTCGTGGAACGACAACTTCTACACTGGAAGGAGTATCAAAGACACGACATCACACAACAATATGGGGCGGAAACAACCCTCGCACACCAACAAAACAATTAAATACAACAGGAAATGAGTGCGATGAACACGCGCCAAACCCAACTCACACAGAGTTAACAAGCAAAAAACAACTACTTGTACAACCTTCTCCGGTCCAGACATCATCTCGCTCTACAGTTTTCGCATCCCACTGAGTTGGCTGAAGTCCCGATTGCTCTAATAGAGAAAGCTCTCTAACACTAGACGTCTCTGGAGGCTGAAATCCTGATTGCTGGGACTGAAATGGACGATACGGTCACCTCGAAGAACTTCTAGTCAAATCCTGCTGTCCCAAAGTAGGACACTAGCAAAATGCCCAACCTGACCACAATTGTTGCAAGCGCCTCGCAATCCAACGCATTGAGAAGATCGATGCTTACCCCCGCACTAACCACAGAAGGCTGGGAGGACGATGCTCCAGACAACACATGGTCCACGCTTTGTCCTGAAGACTGCTGAACTCGAGTCTGTCCAACTACAAAGCTTTCCATCAATTCAACCTCTCTGTTGACTGCACTAGCAAGAGAATGAAAGGCTGAAGACTAACTCTCACTATATTCCAAAGGAACACTCGGTTGAGAGGCATCCTCTCTATCAGCACTAACCAGAGTCCTCGAATCGATCACCACTTGCCTACTAGCTCTACCTCTCCTCTTAGGCGGCATCTCTTTCAAGACACTCAAAGGTAAGCACACAAGCAAGTAATTCAAGTATTCAAGCACAAACCAAGGAACAACTACTGTGCCTAGACTCACATGTGATCAAGGAAATCGAGCTTATCCCAGTTTAAGCTCTAATACCAAAAATGTCAGGCCTCGTGCACAACACAGAGTTAAATCATGTAAAACATAGCGGAATAACTTTAAAAAGTGGCTAAAATTTTTCGCTTTTGGCCTGACGAAGAAAACATAATTTTAAAATACCACAATACCTCAAAATATCCCAGTTGGTAAAAATACACAACGCTAAAAGCCATAATACAACAGTACAGCATTAAACAAGTACCAGTCAACTATTACAACAACTGAATACACAAAGCACAAGACACACCCCGGCTAATAGAACTGATACATATATGTTATACGCTAACTGGGACACTCTACACACCTCCTGGGGTACCTCCAGCTGGTTAAAACAGCAATGAAATACAGCATGCAATGTATCATGTCGTGCAAATGCATGAGCGGTACAAAGAACATCGGTAACAACCGGAAGGCAAAACGAACGGTAACAACAACTGTGACACATCACCGAGTCTCGGAAGCTACCCGATCGCACCCAGTGGAAAATAGAGTGGCTCATCACCGCACCTGCGTGGGAGCCACCCCCCAGGTCGCACGGTATTGCAAGTGGACCAACCACCCGCCAACCTATATCCAGGTCACTGCAACTGAGGGCTATGAGAACGGCTCACCGCACCCTCCAGATGCACTCAATCGTGGTTATGCAACACCGCACCACACCACGAGAGAAGAGCTCCAACAGAGCAACATATCATGGTTATCAAAGTACTAAATGGCTCAATATTCTATGCAGATGCAGTATCATGCTCAGCGTGATGCATGTATGTGCAATGCCAGTAAACACACAACAAAGGCATTCAAATAATCGCATGCATAGCAACTCAACATATAACCAAATCAGCAGGTCATACACCAGATAATTCAGCCAATAGACATGCATAATATACACAGCTTGCCTCTACACAAACACTCGGCACAGCTATATAACACACATAATACATTACCATGCCTATCTCAAAGCTGAATTATAAGCTCAATTCGTACCTTTCAAGGAAACTACCTCAAACAGATTCCATCAAGGCACTGTACCAACTGCCTGCTCGATTATGCTTCCTCACAGCTAATTGCAAAACCCCAAAAAGCTATCCAGAAGCTCGAATCTGCTAAGGAACCTGGCAAATCAGCTAAAATCAGAACTTCTACAATTTACTACTTACTGTCAATAACTGAAATTTGGTTACTAATACTCGTACATAACCACCTTTCAAGGAAACTACCTCAAACAGATTCCATCAAGGCACTGTACCAACTGCCTGCTCGATTATGCTTCCTCACAGCTAATTGCAAAACCCCAAAAAGCTATCCAGAAGCTCGAATCTGCTAAGGAACCTGGCAAATCAGCTAAAATCAGAACTTCTACAATTTACTACTTACTGTCAATAACTGAAATTTGGTTCTAATACTCGACATAAGCTCTACAGCGGGAACTAAGCTTAAAAATGGCAATAAATCGCTTACCCAGAAGCTCAAACAGAGCTGAGGAACTATCGACTGGAATCTGCAAAAATACACGAAACGGCAGCTACTCTTCCACACGTCGATCTAAAACCCCAAAATGGTATAAATCAAAAGCTCTTAGCAGGACGAACTCAGTGCCGTAAATCTTGTATCAAACATCAGCGTAAATCGGCGATAATCAAACGAGAAAGGTTTCGCATGAACAGTAGCCAACGAGGGTTATCGAGGAAGACAATGGAAAATATCAGGTTCGAGAAAATACGCTAAGTGTTTACAAACACTGGTATTTAAAATCCTCCAGCCAATGGCTACTGTTAAAGTCCATCAGCGACGAAAACATATTCCTGCATCAGATTTTATCACCAAACAGATTTCTTGAACTTGGGACCAGCGCTCACACACAAATCCGAAACAATCATTCTCACGCATCGAATACTCCGCTAACCAAATCGAAACGACGTCGCTGGCCGTTGAAACAGATCTCTACAACAGATCCCTGCGCTAAGGAACAAATCTACAAATCTGGATCCTCAGCGCTCACGCTAACGGATGTCGAACTGGCGGAACAGATCTCTGCGCTCGCATCACAAGCTAACACTAAACCAAACCGGTCAGCGCAAAACGTTGACATCTGCTCAAAGAACTCTCGCCCATTAACAGATCTCTCACGCCCTTCGAAAACAAACACTTAAACGACGTCGCAGGACCCACTAGAGAAATCTTGACACTAATGCTAACCGCTGGAGAAATCTGAAGACCAGCGCTACACAGCTCTTATTTATCAAACGGCGTCGCTGAGACATCGGGACACGTCATCACATCTTCCCGAAGCGCTCCAACAGATCTCTAGCATTAAACCCAAAACGGTGACGTCTCCACTTATCTAAACGATGACGTTTAAGTCTCACACTACAAAGTTGTTAGCAGACTTATGTATACACGCGAAAACAGACCTCGCTACTCCTCGCCAACGCACAAGGTAAACGAGTCGCTACCACTTAATGAAACGACGTAGCATTGCTCCCCCGCTACAATAAATCTCACACTCGTTATCACCTGTTGACCCGCGTTGACATTCGATTCACCATCAATCAGATTTCATCTCCAAGCGAGACATCCGAACCTTAAAACGATGTCGCATAGCTTCTCGCGCCTAGCGATACCAGATCTCTTCCACGAACAGATTTCTCATAATAGCGCTAAGTCTAAACGTTCAACGGCGACACTTTGCAACCAATACAAAAACACGCTGTGGCAGACGTCTGAAATGATACAAATGCTCAACAGATCTCTCCAACAGCGAGACATTTGAATGCCACAAAACGACAGCGTATTGCCTCACGCAAAAAATACACGATGCAAACATTCAAGCGCTAGCGATAACAGATTTCTCGTACAAATCTGAACAGATCTCACCCGATGGCTACTCGAAAATATTTAAACTTTCCAGAATTGTTCCAAACATGAAATCTGACCCAAAAATATTCTCAAAGCCTTCCAACGGAACGCTAATCAACCAGATTTGTCCATGCACAAATCTGAACTCCTAAATTCGATTAATTAACTCAATTAATCTTCTTAAACTTGAGGGTCTCACAAGTATGGTCATTTCGGATCAAATATCACAGTCGAAACAACGACCATTAGTAAATCGAGAGTCGCCAGAGATTCGATAGCCATTCATACATCTTGGAGATCAAATAGTGACATCGCATGTGCTATTAGATAAATCCATTGACTTAAACCACATCTAGTACTCTGGCCAGATATTTGTCAAACTATTATCTCCTTATACAGCATAGGATATCCATGCACAAGGGCGAGCGGTGAATCCTCGACAACGAAGCATCGACTCCTACATGCATCAGGACCTCACCCAATCCTTCCACCTGATGATCCCAACGGAATCGGTAAACGGGTCAAAGTGAAGCACCTATCATGTACAGTCTCACTGACGTTTTGAGTAATGAGGACTAATCTGTACAACCAAGACCTCAGACTTAATCCACTATACAAATGATAACCATTTGAAAAGTCCAAACGAGGGTAGTTCGATAGATCACCGGGTCAATATCCATCTGCATGCTCAGAACATCACTATGTTCCCTACCAATGAAACGTGGTACTTTTCATCGCAGTTGCTAGTCTCAAGCTCTGGCGGCCCTTATCCTCTTTTGGACGGCCCAATCGACTAGGAACTCATTTAGAACACACAGTGACTATTAGATGTGTTTTATGATAGCCATCAAATCCACTATCACATATAACATACACTATAGCAATCGACTAGGAACTCATTTAGAACACACAGTGACTATTAGATGTGTTTTATGATAGCCATCAAATCCACTATCACATATAACATACACTATAGTACATTCAAGGTCTTTATCCAACAATTGTAATCATAATATGAAGATAAATAATGTCATAAAAGAATGCGAATTTCATAAATAAAGATCATTTTACAAAGAGTCAACAAGAACCCACACGCGACAAGTTGGCTAGTTGGGCACCTACTCTAACAAAGGTTTGACCTCGTTTATTTTTTCCTTGGGGCAGCTTTGGTAATGTGTTTGACCACTATAGGTTTTTCACGTAGATCAGCTGGTCCAAGTGACACATCCCAATTATGTATATGTTGTATTGAGTCATTACCAGGGGATGCCCTGTGTAGTTGTTCTACTTTTGATTCGATTATTTGAGTTTGATATATACATATTGATTGATGAGATGATGTTGTTTTACTGTCGACTTTTGAATCAAAGTCAGTATTTTGAAGTATGCGAATATCTTGAAGATCATATTTTCTGTTCAAGCCAAAGAGAAATTTTAACCACTTTTTAACCTTCCGCATTTTAGTGCTACTTGTGTGCTTTTCTGTAATATGATCACCAGACCTGACATTTTTTGTATCAAAGCTTAAACTGGGATAATCTTGATTCTTTTTTTGTCACACTCGAGTCTAGGTACAGTGATTTTCCTCTTGCATGTGCATGACTACTTGATTTACCTATTTTGTGCTAACATTTGGGCGTCTTGTAGATGTCTCCGAGGAGAGGTAGAGCTGGTAGGCAGGTAGTGAGTGAGTCGAGAGCTTTGGATAGCGATGAGAGGGAGGACGTAGCTCAACCTAGTTTACTTTGCGTCGTAGGGCGAGGTAGATGGAGGTTGAGGTGGAGCGCTTGACTCGATAGATTGATGATATGGAGCTGGTTCTGACTAGATCCAGCAGATGAATCCTCCTACCTTCACTGGTGCTTAAAGTGGACTTGCAGCCGGGGGATGGCTTGAGAACATGCAAGGACTATTTGACCGTTTGAAGTATGATGAGGATAGGAGACTGAGTTTGGCGACGTTCTAGTTGAGAGATCATGCGCAACACTGGTGGAAGGGTGTTTCTTGAGCAATGACTGAGATGAGTACGATGATCTCGTGGGAGAGCTTCTGTGTCGTGTTTCGACAGGAGTACATTCTCGAGTCATACTACAATGCCAAGGAACAGTATTTTAATAACTTGGTGCAAGGGGATTTGAATGTGGCCGAGTAAAGAGAGTTTTCTTCCCTTCTTGCCTATGTCCCTCTTGTCGCTGGTCAGGAAAGGGCCAAGCGGAACAAGTTCTTGGAGGGGTTGAGGTCGGATATTTTTCCATTAGTGTTAACAGGTTCCCCTTCTACCTGTGCTGATGTTATGAACCGCTAGCGATCAAAATTGATGAGGGCCTTTCGAATAGAGAATCCCAGGTTCAGCCGCCAGCTGGACAGATTTTTTATTCTATATCTTCTAGGATGCCTTCTTCCCAACCTTCTCACGCACCACAGCCTTCAAACTGTCAGAGGTTCAGGCTGAGAGGGAAATAGTTTAAGAGGATCGATTCGAGTTCTTTTGGTTCGGATAGTTCTGGTGGAGCGAGTTCGGGGCAGTGGTCTGTGGTCAGTGTGGTGGCAGACATTTGACTCAGTGTCATGGTGTGCAGAGTGCCTGCCATATTTTTGGGCAAGTTGGACGCTTTGCAAGGGTGTCTCCTGCCAGGGGACAACGCTCTAACCTTTCATAGAAGGATCTTTCTGGAGGTTCTTCACGGAGACCGTATCCCCCTACTCAGCCCCATCAATCAGGTTATCAGTCGTCCGAAGCGTCTAGGTCCAGAGGGTCTTCCCAATCTCAGCACTCTAGACTTCAACGAGCTCAATTGAATGCGATGACTAGGGAACGGACTGATGATATTCCCGAAGGAGTTATTGCAGGTACTTGTCTTACCTTTGATTATACTGCACGAGTTTTGTTTGACATTGGAACATCACACTTGCTTATATCTATTTTGTTATGTATGGGTTTGGGTTGAGTTTTACCCCCATTTGTGTGATTTTGTGTCTATTGCTACTCCCCCCATTGTGAGTTTGATGTCCCGTGAGATAGTGTTGGGTTGTGCTCTAAGTTTGATGAGAACGCGCTGGTGCGAATATGTTTTCCTTGGGGATGTTCAGCTATTTTTCTCTCGAGAACTCAGGATTTTTTATTTATGCTTTAGATGTGACTTCTGACACTCGGTTAGAGAGTGGTGACATCCCCATTGTTCGAGAGTTCCCTGACGTCCTACGAGACGAGAGATGGATTTCGGGTTTGATTTGGTGCCAAGGACTACCCCGATTTCAAGAGCCCTTGCCGTTTGGCGCCAGCCAATTGAGGGAACTTAAGGATCAGTTGCGAGATTGTTAGAGAAGGACTTCATCAGACCGAGTATGTCAGTATGGTGTGCTCCGATGCTTCTTGGAGTAGTTTGTGTTGCGTGTTCATGTGGAACGGGTGAGTGAACTTTTTTGTAGATGCTTTGAGTAGGAAATCCTAGCCTGTGATGCTAGAAACGTTGCGTATTTCGAAAGTTCACAAGAATTTGGGAACTTCAGGATGGCGCTTGTAGTCTGGTCATGATTGTTTGAGGTTTTGATGGAGACTGGTGGTTCCCAACCTGATCAATTTGTAGAATACCATCCTGACATAGACCCATTGTAGACGCCACATCGTACATTCGGGTGAGAAACGATGTAACATGCCTTGAGATCTCACTACTAGTGGGAAGGCATGAGGAGCGGTAATTCCGTATCCGTGGCTCAATGCTTGAATTTCCATCAGGTCAAGGCTGAGAGGATCAGACTTGGTCTTTGCTTCAGCATTTAGAGGTGCCACAATGGAATTGGAAGCACAATGCTATGGATTTCAATATCATTTTTCCTTGTTCGAGCCGAGATCGTGATGCGGTTTGGGTGGTGGTAGATCGAGTACCTAAGTCAACCCACTTTTGTCCCTGTGGTATGATGTGATTTATGAAGGAAATGACGAGACGGTACGTCGACCATGTGGTGAGCTTGCATGGTGTGCCAGTGTAGATAGTGCTCGACAAAGATTTTGGGCTTACTTCACAATTTTGGAAGAGCTTGCAGGGAGTTTTGGGGTCTAGATTGACCATGAGTACAGCGTATCACCCCAGATGGATGGCCAATCTGAGCGGACCATTCAGACTTTAGAGGATATGCTGCGAGCTTTAGTCTGATTCAGATCACATCAGCAGAACGGACTCACTGAGAGAAGAAATCGTACTTTAAAAGATGTTGCTAGAACTATGCTTGTCAATTCTGGATTTCTCAAAAGTTTTGGGTAGAACCAGTGAACACTGCTACTATACGCAGAACAAATCAATGATTTATAAGAACCAATAAAAATACCGTATGAGATCTGGAATGGAAACAACCTGACATTGCATTTAAAGGTTTTTGTGGTAGATGCTATATTCAAAATAATGGCAAAATGCATATATCTGCGTTTTATGCGTGTGCTGATATTGGACTAGTTCTTGGTTATTCAACTGTTGTCAGTAGGGCTTAGAGTCTTTAATAATAGAACTATGACAGTAGAAGAATCTATCCATGTTTATTTGATGAATCTAGATTTAATTCAAATTCTATGGCTATATTAATTATTTAAGCAATAGATTAGACGCTAATAATCTCGTGAAACAAGTGATGAAGAGTTAAAGGTAAAAAGGCCAGTCATGTTCAAGCTGATCCAGCAGAGGATATACAAGCTGATATATTAGTAAGATCCAAGCTAACCTAGTAGAGGTAATACAAGCTGATCTAGCAACGGAAATCCAAGTCTACCTAGAAAGTGCGCGGGGGGAACCAGAACAAATCGACGAATATCCACTAGGACCTAGTTTCTGTTGGAATAGAAATCATACAGCCAAACTAGCCATGCCTTCTGCACCGCTTAGGATGGGAGGCCAGATGATTAATGAATATTTTAACTCTGTATTCATTTCACAATTGAACATAAGAAGGTATAAGAAGCCTTAGAAGACCCAAGCTTGATAGAAGCAATGCAAGATGAACATAGTCAATTTGAAAGAAATAAAGCCTGGAGAGTAGTTCTTAGGCCAACATATCAGATTGTAATAGGTACTAAATGAGTCTTTATGTACAATTTAAATAAATATGGAACAGTAGTAAGGAATAAAGCCAGATTAGTTGCTCAAGGATACAGGCAAGAGGAAGTAATAGACTTTGACGAAACATTCATGCGTGTATCTAGATTAGAAGCAAATTAAAATATTTTTTTCATATGCTGCATATAAAAATTTCAAAGTTTTCAAATGGATGTTAAAAGCCCATTCTTAACGGCATCCTATCTAATGTAGTGTATGTTGCACAACCTCCTGCTCCTGGATTCGTAGATCATACCAACACAGGATATGTCTATAAAATGGATTAAGCTCTGTACGGTCTGAAACAAGTACCAAGATCTTAATATGATACTTTGTCCAAATTTTTAATTGATCATGATTCGTTATTGGATCAGTACATAAACTCTGATCAAATTTGTTAATAATAATCATGTTTTACTTGTTCAAATATTTTGTTGATGATATTATCTTTGGCTCGACTAATCCTAAACTGTGTGACAAATTCTCTAAACAGATGCAGGAAAATAGTATATTCATAAATCAAGATTAATACAACAAGGAGCTTCTAAATAAGTTTGGGTTGGACAAACGCTCAACCACAGCTACTCCAATAAGTGAATCCATCAAGCTTGATAAAGAGAAAGTTGGTACTACGTTGAGGTATCATTGTACTGAGGGATGATCAGATCACTTCTATACTTAACTACTATTAGACCGGACATTATGTTCATCATCAGATGTATGCCAGAATCCAAGCTGATCCAAAACAATCTCATTTATTGTTGTTAAACATATTTTAAAATATCTTAAAGGCACTTAGAACGTGGGTCTTTGGCATCTAAAAAATTCCAGTTTCAATTTGCTTGGATATTCTGGTGCAGATTATGCAGGTTACAAAATTGTCGATGTAGCACTAGTGGAACCTATCAGTTTTTGGGTGATAGGCTAATATCGTAGTTCAGCAAGAAGAAAATTTCTATAGCAACGTCTACAGCTGAAGTCAATTACTTAACAGCTGGGAGCTGTTGTGCTCAAATTTTATGGATTCAGCAACAGATCGGAGATTACGGTGTTGATGATATCAAAGCACCCATATTCTGTGATAATATCAATGCTATTGCGATTAGTTAGAACCATGTGCCTCGAGAACCAAACATATTGACATCAGACATCATTTTATAAGAGATATGTGCTAAAGAAGGACATCCGACTGAAGCATGTTTCAACAGATCAGGAAGTAGCTGATATATTCACCAAGACTCTACCCGATGCTAAGTTTTCTTATTTTGGAAATATTTTTGATCTATTAGATATGTCATAAGTTCTACATACATATGATCAAGGGGGACAAATTTATTCAAACAGACAAGAACAAAGTCTGTTGTTTGTGTCTGAGCTGATCTGATTTAGTTTAGATACATATATATTAAGATCTTATCCTGGTGTTTGAATAGCAGTTTCTAACTAGATATAGTAACTGTTGAACGGTTATGATTATTTCGCCTTCTTAAATTTTTTTAAAAATCGTACGGTCACAATTGTTGAATTTCAAACAAAGCAGATTCTACGCGTGACACGTACACCCACGTCTTTTCACCGTTCACATATTTACCTTTTTACGCAGTCTGTTTTCTCTTTACGCTTTCTTAATTTCAAGCATTCATCTTTCACACTCTCATAATCTCTCTGCATTTCTCTTTATTCACACAGTGCACTACCTATGGCTTCTTTTGCAGTCAACGCTTTGCAGGTGAACTTTGAATATGTTCTCTCATTGCTAGATGAGGGGATGGTTCGCATGTTTCGCTTGTTGGAGTCATCAGGACTCAGAGGGTTTCTAGGGTTTTTCAAGATCTATCTACGAGGAAGCTCTTACGCAGTTTTTCTATGGAGCTTTGGTCATAAACGGTTCTGTTGTGAGTTCAGTGATGGAAAATAAGTGGTGATAACACAAGCGCAGTTTTCCAAAGAGTTTCTGTCGACCGAAGGAATTACATGGTTTTCTGGTTTGTTGTTGGAGGTTGTGGAGGAGATGAAGGTTGTTTTTCACTGACTGGTATTCTATTCAAGCCTTCCAGCAAGAAGAGAGAGATGATGGTGGAATACAGGCTTTTGAATGACATTGTCGCCAAGTCATAAACAGCCAAGGCGGGGTCATTTGATGCTGTTACAACCAAGTTCTTTGATGGGATGGTGGCAATCAGTGCGGGTATATAGATCAACTGGAATAGTGTTCCGTTTGGCATTTTCACTGCTATGGTGGCTACTACAGCCATACAATCTCAAGGTTTCGCTATGCAGTTGAGAAAGTTACTTGAGAAGTTCTCAGGCATAGACCTTGGTGAGTCTGTTTCCCTCCACGCGCTCAAGGTGCTGAACACAAAACAGTTCACACCTACAAACTGAATAATGCACCTTATATCCCTGAGTTTGTATAAGGAAAAAGGTATATTGGTGAAGCAGAGAGGAAGATGTCTGAGATCAAAAGGAAAGTTCTTCAGGAGAACCGAGCTTCTGAGTTAAAGAAGCAATGGATTGAAAGAAGAAGCTAAGGTCACTGATGAAGGTGACAAGAAGAAGAAGCCTAGGGCGAACATTCCAAGGGCTAAAAACCTATTGTTGTGGATTCACATGAACCAGCACGAGTTCCAGAGAAGTTTGAGAATAGAATCAAACACAAACTCAACTCATCTCTTTCAACTCTGAAGCATCCATAACTGCAGCTGCATTTGCACCGGCTAGGCAGGCTAGGAAGAAGAAGCCTAAGCTGGTGGCACCTATTTATGTGATTCTTGCCAAAATGGTGGCAGAAGCCACCAAACCTATTGCAAAAGAAGTTAATGTATCAGGATTTGTTGAGGAAGCAGTTGTTGACAAGGAAGCTGCTACATTTGAGGAGGAACTCAATCAATGGTTTAGTGGTGGCTTGGATTCAAACCTATCATCATATAAGAGATTAACTGGGTCACTCACTTTTGCCCAAGATTGATCCTGCTGCCAAAGGAAAGGAAGTTCTTTTGGATGTTGATAGGCCAAACCCAGTTCAGGAACATTTCTTGTTGGTGTCCAGTTTATCATAGACACTATGACCCCTGGATTTCATCATTTGACAAGTGGAGTAGGTTTCGAACTGATGTAAGGTTGAGCAAGACTCGTCTATGAAGATCATAGAGTACATGGTGAAAATTTAAAATACTAGTTACTCTGGGCTGAGACAGATAAGGTTTCCGTGATGTTGTCGAGAAGGGAAGTCATTGCTTACTGGATGTTTGTGTAGTTCATGAGGCAGTTCGTGGAAGAACACTGGAAGAAATTTGATAAGGATGTGCCATCTGCCAATCAAGATCAGATCGCTATTCGTGTCTTGGAAGCTGGGCTGAAACAAATCTGGGAAAGATATAGATATCATCGTGCGCAAGCTGGTCTACCTATTGAACTTCTTGAATGCTCTGGTTATGGAGAATGATCAGCAGAGATAACTCCTGGAGTTACCTGGAGCAAACACAAGCAGATAATGGCTCAATAGCTCAATCTGGTATTCACTAAGCACCCGGCTCAACAGCCGAAGGAGGCTGAGGATATTCCAATGGTTACAACTAAGCACAAGGTTCATGTTTGTGCTGAGGAGTTACGGTTGGGGACAGGGAGAAACCGACTCCAGATCAGTTATCGGAGTAACCCGCTCCTGAGGATACAGATCAGGTATGGAAGCCACCGGCTCTAGATCTGGTAGAGGAGCAACAGGCTGCCGAAAGGAGGAGGAACAACCATCTCCTGAGGGTTAGGTTTTAGATAGAAACACTGAGAAAGTTCAAGCTCCCGTGTCAACAGATCAAACCAGTCTGTAGGACGATTTTATTTTCTTTCTAGAAGTATTTCTGATTTTGATATAGAGGAACAACATATTGTACAGCATAGTGTAGAATAACCCATAAAGGTATAGAGTTTGTAGATAGTATGGTTATTGGAGCACAATCTAGTGAAGAGGTAAGGACTGATCGGGATTCTCCATCTTCCAGCCAGGGGATAATCAATCTATCATTCCTATTTTTACAACTCCTCAGCCTACCTCTTCAAGTTCGTATCATATCCAATGCAGTGCATTCGATGCATATCAGACTCAGAGAGTTATGGATAGATCAGCAGAGTAATCTATTAGAACTATCGAAGTTCAAAGTTTGGGTGTTATATCAGCTGAACATCATAAAGGAATCTATTCATCAGACTCAACACTCGCTGCAACGCGATCATGTTCAGAAGATTCAAGATAATAATAAGGAACTTGCTGATGAGGTGGTTGCCCTAAATTCTTGCCTTACTGATGAAATGGCTTCCGTCGGCTCTCAGATTGCTGAAGTCGTGGAGAGCTTAAAGGGGCATGATGCCAAAAATGGGGAAGTAGCCAAATAAGAAGGTAAAAGAATTTATATCTTGTTCCTCATCTATTTTACAAAGCTCCATAGTCTGAATATTTGATTGTACAGAAGAAAGTATACGGTTATACAGTTGTGTGCAGATCAGAAGTAGAAGTCATACTTGTTCAGATACTTATCAGATTAGACACTTGCACAGGAATATGAGTTGTGCATCATAGGACATGACATAACTTGTACTGTTATATTATTCATTATTTCGGAAATCAATTTGGGACTTCAAGTGCTGTTCAGAAATCAGATTAGGACTTCATTGCAGGAAGCATGTATCCAGTCTAGTTCATCAATTTGCTAGGTGTTATCAGATCAGGACATCAGTAAAGGAACTAATATTGTCTACATTAAAGAAACTTGTTCTAGTGGAAGGAAGAGCTGATTTTCTATGGCCGATAGGAACGCCACACATCGTCGTATTGGAGCAGATCTCGGTTTGGAACTTGAACCAGATTGCACCCTTGTACGTTATAGTTCAAGGCTTCATTGGAGATATTTTCAAGATTCATTCCACATATCAGCTTAGATGCAGTTGAGGAAGATTTTAAAGAGAAATTCTTCTACCTCTTATGAAACGATCCAAACTACTAGAATTTTTTTTTCAAACTCAAAACATAAAGTCACGTTACGATAAAATAATAACTAACCCAACAACGATATTCAACATAAACTCCTCTATACATGATTTATAACCCAAACAAGGTCACTGGACCAGGGTCTGACAACAGCCCCGACGGGCCATCAACACACAAAGGAGACAAGTAAGGAACATACAAAAAATACTCCAAAGCTTCATGCAAACTTCCATCCGTTAAAATTATGGTTTACATTCATCAAAGGACTCAGAACACAAATAATATAATTTGAAATTGGTAGCAAGGAAGATTTAAAACTTGCCTTTTGTTGTAAAGAATGCGAATATACGTTATCGGAAGCGTCTAAATGAATCGAGAGACGAATTTCCTACAAGCTTGCTCTTTGGAGTCTCACAGCCACACCTAGGTCTATTTAGGGGAGAAAGGTCGGCCAGTATGAGGTAAAGAATCCGATGGAGTGCATGAAGTGTCTTCCAAGGGTTATGTAGCTAAATAGGCTTTTAGGTGCTAATTAGGCCAACTTTAATAGTTTAATTGCCCAATTACATGCCCAACTTAAATATTAATCATACTAACTAAATAAATTCCTTTTGTGGCCTAAAAATTGGAAATTTTGTATAAAAATCTTACCAACTCAATTGCAAGTAAAATCGGCTAAACGGACATAGCACTCAAAAAATTGGATTTTTGCATATATACTATCCAAAACATTAAATTTATCAATAGAGAAATATTTTGGTTTGCTAAAATCTTTAAAATAAATTTTGGAACAATTTAAAGTCACCTCCATCGTCCCCAATCATCCCTCCGTGGCCCGGCACCGGATATTCATCTAAATTATCAAAACTCGAGAAACACATTTAAATTTAGAATAAATCACCATTAATATTTTAAAGCCTTAATTATAATTTAAATCATTTAAAAGTTTTATCTTATGCATGTGATTTCCATGATAAGATATCGGACACTACAATTCCTCCCCCATCAAATTGAATTTCGTCCTTGAAATTAGGACTTATCAAACAACTCCAGGTAGTGACTCCTCATGTCTAACTCAGTATCCCAAGTAGATTCCTCCTCCAAGTGATTCAGCCACTTTGCCTTGACCATTGTGATCACTTTATTGTGCAACTTCCTTTCTTGACTACCTAGAATGCGATCGAGCCTCTCTTCGTAGGACAATTTTGGAGTGAGCTGCAGTGGTACAAGACTCAGCACATGCGTAGGGTTTGATATGTACTACCTGAGCATAGACACGTGGAATACGTTATGAACCCTGTTAGGTTAGGTGGTAGTGTCACCCGATATGCTAACAATCCCACTATGTCCAGAATCTCAAGTGGGCCAATGTACCTCGGGCTCATCTTACCCTTCTTCCTGAACCTCATAATGCCTTTTATTGGCGCAATCCTGACAAACACATGGTCGCCTACCGTGAACTAGAGGTCTCTCTGCCTCTTGTCCGCATAACTCTTCTGTCGGCTCTGAGTGGCCCTCATCCTATCCCGTATTCTAACTACCACATCTGTGGTCCACTGTACAATCTCCGGTCCAAGATCCGTCCTCTCTCGACCTCATCTCAGTGAATAGGATATCTGCACATCCTCTCGTAAAGTGGCTCTATAACCAATATAGAAATTGTACATCCTTGTATATCATCGTACTCCCTAGGTGGATGGAGTACGGAGATATATGCGCCTCAGTCATGGTGTCAATCCTCAATGAATCTGTTCTAGGAACCCAAAAACAGCCTCTGTACCTCACTATGCCATCCTCCATGGTTTACAGTAGCTAACCCTTTGACTCATCTCCACTTCTGCAACTACTGGTCAGCCGGCCTGTCCACTGCGCATACGATCTCTCAGAGTGGACTGCACCGTGAGGGTAGAAAGTCTAGGACCATGCCCCTAATATAAATCTCCAGGTCAAACCTCTGAATCTCTACCGAAAGTGTCCTCTGCACGGATATCTGTGCCACTACTGCAGTCTTCCTACTCAATGCATCAGCGACAACGTTAGCTTTTCCCGGGTGCTAGCTAATGTCACAATTGTAGTTCTTCACCAACTCTAACCATATCCTCTTATGCATATTCAACTCCTTCTGTGTGAAAAATGAATTGAGGCTCTTGTGATCAGTGTACATCTTACACTTTTCTTCGTACAAGTAATGCCTACAGATTTTCGATTCAAACACAACTTTCGCCAACTCCAAATCAAGTGTCGAGTAATTCTTCTCATGCACTTTCAATTGTCTAGATGCGTAAGCGATTTCCCGATCATTATATGTTAGTACTGCACCTAATCCAAGCCTAGAAGAGTCTGTATACAACACAAAACCTCTTTTCCCTGATGGAATCTCTAAAACTGGTACTGTAGTAAGAGCCTCCTATAATGCTTCAAAATTCCTCTAACAGTCGTCTCTTCATACAAACTTAGCATTCTTCTTCGTCAGAGCAGTCAATGGTACTGCAAAGTGGAGAAACCCTTGATGAACTTTAACCTGCCAACTCTAAGAATTTGCGTATCTCAGATGCATTCTTAGGTACGAAACATCTTTCACTGCCTCCACTTTGCTCGGATCTACCTCCACGCCCAAACTTGACACAATGTGGACCAAGAACATCACCTTCAGCCAGAATAGGCACTTATTGAACTTGGAAAATAACTTCTTGTCCCTCAACAACTGCAGTGCTATACTCATATGCTGACTATGCTCCTCTCTGCTATCTCGAATGGATAAGAATGTCGTCAATGAAAACTATAATGAACTGATCAAGGTACGGCTGAAATACGTGATTCACGAGACCCATGAAGATTGTTGGGGTGTTAGTCAGCTCAAACGGCATCACTAAAAACTCGCAGTGCCCATAACGAGTCCGGAAGCTGTCTTATGCACATCCGTCTCCATCACTTTCAACTGATGGTACCCTGATCTGAGATCTATCTTTGAAAATACTGAGGCTCCCTGCAACTAATCAAATAGGTCCCCGATCCTCGGTGGTGGGTAGTTTTTCTTCATCGTCACCCAGTTCAACTCCCGATAGACAATGCACAGTCTCATGCTCCCATCCTTTTTCTTCAAAAATATTATTGGTGTGTCCCATGGAGAGAAACTGAGGCGTATGACTCCCTTGACGAGTAACTCCTGTATCTGATCCTTCAATTCTTTCATCTCTGTTGGAGATAATCGGTACGGTTCCTTAGAGATTGGCATTGTACCTGGCATCAACTCTATCGAAAAATCCACCTCTGTCTCGGGTGGAACACCGGAAATATCATCATGGAACACATCGGGAAACTCCCTGACCACCTATACCTCTTCGATCACTCGATCGGCTATTTATGATAATGATATAACACTAGATAGAAATCCCTGGAAGCCCCTACTCATGAGCTTTATTTCCTGGATGCAAGATATCACTCGTGGCAGCTGTCTGCATTTGGCCGCCTCAAAGATAAACAGCCTCTCACTAGGCGGTATAATTCTCACTGTCCTCTGCCAAAAGTTGATCGATGCCTCATTTGCTGTCAGCCAGTCCATCCCTAAGATAGTATCGAACTCGGGCATGTGTAAGACTATAAAGTCCACGTGAGTAGAGTTCCCTTGCATGTCGAGCTCCACAACTCTGGTCAACTAAGTGGATGTTAGGACCAAAGGATCAGATCTCGAGATGCAATACTAAATAAAACAAAGGCCGTGAGATCTGATCCAATAAAAATAATAAGCGCTGCTACTGTTAAATAAAAATTTTGCGCTGCTAAAAAGAGGTGCAATACCTCGGGTTCTTGAACATAAAAAGAACACCGGAGACAGATCTGGTATGTAATAAAAACATGCGGAAAACACCAGAACTGAATCCTACTTTTAAAACAACTCGGCGCAAAACAGATTTCTGTAAACAGAAATCTATTCGACTTACTTTGTGTGCAACTGAAGTGTATGCGTGCGTGCTAATATAAATTGCGTATGCGGAATGCTGTAAATCGTAAAGAGATTACTCAATGTTTGTTTATGGAAGTTCGGATATAAATATCATACGTCTCCCCTTCTTCCGCCTCGAAAGGTTCCACTAGAAGATTTGATCTACAAACCCAATCAAATTTGGGACTTACTCACTGCCCAAATTTGAACTCCTAGAACTCCACTCAATCACTTGTTTTACGCCTCTGTGAGAAAGGCTGCAGACACAGAGTTTAACGTCTTCGTGCTTGGACGAGATCTGATTTTTGGGTTTGAGATTCATTCACTATACAATTTTGCTCAACTCTCAAGAATGTGAATGAATCTCTGTGTGTGAGATATATAGTGTAAGAACAACTTCTCTAAGTAATAAATCTCACACAACTGGGAAGTGCTTCTACGAAGCTGATTCAGCTCAACAGTCAACTGTTGCGTTAAGCTCCTCAGATAAGATGTCGACTGCTTCGCCTGTCTGTTTTTATTCCCTCACTATTTGTGCACTGTGCATTATCTTCTTTATTCTTGTGTGCACGCAATAATCATCGTCTTCATCTCTTCGTATATATAGATTCCTCAAGAGATATGGCCGTTAGATAGATTCAAAACCCTTTCTGTGCTTATTACGGATAATTTGTCGTCTTTCCAAAATGTGTGCAAGCACCGTGAATCATTCTCTGTATATTGTACTATTTCCCCAAAATAGTACTGGTCTTGTCCCCTTAAATTAAGGCATTTGTACGACTCAATTTCAGCCATTTATTCTTTCCATTTTGAATGTTGATTGCGTCCCAACTGCTGAATGTACTCCAACAAATTGTTCAACAGCTATTCGCTCAGCTGTTGGTTTTCTTCACATCAACAGCTTATATCAGCCATCGCTTCTATTCATCGTATTTGTCCACAATACTGTTCATCAGCTGTTGTCTTCTTTGTTCACAACATTGTTCATCAGCTGATTTGCTGTTCGTTGTTCCAAAGGCTGATCAACTGCTTCGCTTCTTATTTAGCTTCTGGTCGCATCTTATTCAACTTCTGAATTCTTCTCAAAGTCTCTGTTTGCAACTAATGATATTATTGTCCAAACATCAACTGTTCACGACTTCTTCACACTATCTCTGTTCGCAATATCCCTCTTTGCAACTACTGAACACTTCGCGTCTTCTACACAATTCTTTTCTTGTCCAGACATCTACTGTTCATCTCTCTGTTTCAACTAATTCCCGACTTTCTTCTTCATCGGATATTTCTTCAACTGATATGGTGACGTCAACGTTGCTGATTTCATTTTCTCTTCTTTGGAGTTTGATTCATTTACGTTTGCGACGTTTGTTTCATCTTTGTCATTCCAGTTGATCAACGTCTGTTTCAGTCTTCTCGACGACAGAATTATTCTTCTGTTCAACCACTGATATCGTCCGTCGTTCCAGCAGCTGATCGTCGTCTGGGATGATATCAACTTCTGCTTCACATTTGATCAGCTGCTCCTCTTGACAACGTCTGATCGAACTTCTCGTATCAACGTATGATGTCTGTTGTCAGCTGATTCATCTTCGTCGCTCTACGTCTGATTTATTTATGTCTTTGCGCTACATCTAGTTAATCTTTGTCGCAACAGCTGAATAACATCTGTTTCATTTCTTCATCAGATCTCTTCGGCGTTTCCCAACAGCTGATTTAGCCTTTTCATCAAATTCCTTCGAACATCTCTTATCAGATTTCTCTTCACGGACTTTTCATCCTATAAGGTTTGACATACTGCTGCACAGATTCTGCACACTACGTAGATCTGTTAGAAATACAATAACAGGTTTTGTGTAATTCAAAACATAGATCCATGAATCTCTCCCTTTTTGATTTACACAAAACCTCAAATAACAAATGCATTATCTAACAATTCTCTCCTCAGATTTCTCTTCACGGACTTTTCATCCTATAAGGTTTGACATACTGCTGCACAGATTCTGCACACTACGTAGATCTGTTAGAAATACAATAACAGGTTTTGTGTAATTCAAAACATAGATCCATGAATCTCTCCCTTTTTGATTTACACAAAACCTCAAATAACAAATGCATTATCTAACAATTCTCTCCCTTTTTGTGGGAATCAAAAAGGGTAGAAACCATTGTCTTCCCGATATATTCAACACAAAGCTCTCCCTATACTGCCACAACAAAAAAAATGTGACAGCAGGAATTTTTCAGATTTTCAAAAACAAAACAGATTTTTGTGGAAAGACCAAATGCAACAATATGCTATGATTTTGAAAGAGCTGATAGTGTGCTTCTGCTTTAGCTTATATATTTCAGATGAAAGATTAACAATAAACGAATAGCAGATTTTCTTCCATTTCATTCCAGACGTGGCCCCATAACCGCATCTGAAAATCTTGGCATACACACAGATTTATGAAGTCTGTGTCAGCTCGTCAGAAGAAATATCACCGCATTTTCTTTCAGAAAATACTCTGTCATTCGAAGATTATTACTCTCCCTATCTTTTACAATGTAAGCTCAAATCATTTTTAAAAAAAATGAAGCACCAGCTGAAATTCCGCATAAATCAAAGCACTTGAATAAATTTGTTTCAAATAAGAACACGTGCTACTGAATCACTTAAATTATTCAGATTTTGCAAAGAAACGATAACTGAATCTATCGGATTTTTCTTTCATTTCTCCTGTTTTGTCACATGTGCTGAAAACAGCCCAACCAAAACAGAATCTTGGCATCCACACGGAACTCGCGCATTCCATGTCAGCTCGACAAAAGAACAGCCGAAGATCAAAAACCATTCCTCTCCCTATCTTCATAAACTAAGCTCTTCAAAAACTTTTAAATATTTTTAAAACAAATAGCACATGCGTTTTAAAATCAGTGCTCGTTCAAGAACAACCTGCTCTGATACCACTTGTTAGGACCGAAGGATCAGATCTCGAGATGCAATACAAAATAAAACAAAGGCCGTGAGATCTGATCCAATAAAATAATAAGCGCTGCTACTGTTAAATAAAAATTTTGCGCTGCTAAAAAGAGGTGCAATACCTCGGGTTCTTGAACATAAACAGAGCACCGGAGACAGATCTGGTATGTAATAAAAACATACGAAAAACACCAGAACTGAATCCTAATTTTAAAACAACTCGGCGCAAAACAGATTTTTGTAAACAGAAATCTGTTCGACATACTTTGTGTGCAACTGAAGTGTAAGCGTGCGTGCTAATATAAATTGCGTATGCGGAATGCTGTAAATCGTAAATAAAATTACTCAATGTTTGTTTATGGAAGTTCGGATATAAATATCCTACGTCTCCCCTTCTTCCTGTCAGGCCTCGTGCTCTAAACAAATTAAAAACCCAAACACATGCGGAAGCTTATCAAAAAAGTGGGTAAAATTTTCGCTTTTAGGCCCGACGGTTTAAGACATATAATCTAAAATAGAACAATACTCAAAATAAGTTTCCCAGTATCCAACACCAACAACAGCAAAGATAGCATCCATACAAATAAACATGTATCAGACTCCACACGGTAATACAACAACGAAGCACAGGGCATCTCCCCGGCTACTAGACTGATACATACATATATGCTATAAGCTACTGGGACACTCAACCGCCTCCTGGGGCACCGCCAGCTGGATTAACTCATCGACCAGCTGTATGACCTGGACAACACAACAGGCAAAGAAAACAAACCAAGCCCCAGAGGGACATGGGGTCAGACCCTAGTACGGAGAGCAACTATAAATCAGCAGTAAACAGCAAGAATAAAATACAGATGTTATGCATGAGATGCAGGACAACAATAACTGACTCCAACTGGAAAGGAAGTCAAGGAACTCAATGCACAGCTCAACGAAATCTGCAACAACGTGGCCACTGGGTGTGTTCCAAGTGTGGTAGCTAGCCACTCGCCGGGACACAACACCCGAATACCAGATGCATCAACAACTCGACCTGCTGTTTCCCAACCTATGAACTGTGGTAGTTAGCCACTCGGTGCATAGGGGCTAACATAACCCAGCAGGAAAATGAGAGTGCGGTATTGCCGCTCGCCCTCGCATCCTGGTAAGAAACAGAGCAAGAACAACAAGGCAATGGTTGCAAAAGCTGGAATGAGATGCTAATATGCGGATGCAACATGCTGAACAATAACAAGCATAATCATATGCACAACAGCCAATGCACAACACAATAAACACAGCCATCTCATAAAAACAGTGCTTCACAAGGCATCACCACAAGGCATCCAACAACCAGCAACTACCATTTTATCCAAGCCATGTCTACGCTGCATTTACAAGCTCAAATCCATACCTTTCCTCCGCAACAATTACCACTGAAAGGGATCCTGAAGACTCTGGTAAAATCCTGCTAAACAACAAGCGTATAACTCAGGGATCTAACAGAAATTCACGGCTGGGAGCTACGCTCAACCAACACCGTTTCCTACTACCACAACTTCACAAGGAGCTTAAAACAAGGCTAGGAACAAGATCTCAACACGAGGAAATGAAGTTCTACCTGTGGCCGGAATAGACGGGAATCTACCGGAGAAGCTCACGGTGAACAGTAGTCTAGGGTTCGAGAAACAGAGAACGAAAGGCTGGAAATTTCTAAGTATGGGAACTGATATCACAAATTCGAAGACCAAGTCTTCCTTAAATAATTCCCACCACTGCTGAAATCTTAAAAACAATCCACCGACAAAAATCAGTCGACGCCTTCTCTTCAACAAACGAACCCGCTGCTGCCAGCAGCAAAGATAGCAAAGTCCCTCTAATACAGATCAAAACGGCGTGGCAATAACTTATCAAAACGACGTCGCATAAATGGTAATCTTAGCTGCCAACAGCTGAACATCCAGTCGCAAGAACAAAACAACGCATAACGCTACTCTCAGCTGATACCAGTAGCAACATCAAAACGCAGCGTTGCAACTAACTCAAACGACGTCGCTCCACTGACGTCATCTTAGCTGGCAACAGCTCTCGCTAAATACCAGCAGCAAGCTACAGTGACGTTCTAACACCAGCAGATACTCTTACATCACTTGCACCTCAAAACGATGTCGTATAGCGCTCATCACAAAAACACGCTAATTTCCCCAACGACTGGTTCCTACGCTACCTGCTGGCAGACTTCTCAACAGTAGATATCTGCTCGCTAGCGAAACGGCGTCGCTTCTACTAATCTAAACGATGTCGTTACAAACCAATCCAACTGCTGTCGACAGCAACCAAAACAAAGAACAATACGCGCTAAGCTACCAGTAGCAAAGCTTACGTCAGTGACTTCGATGCCAAAATAAAGCATGACGTCATCAAAGCTGCTACCAGCAGATACCTCTAAACCCAAAATTACGAAAATCTCCAGAATTACTCTAAGGAGGGAAATCGACCCGAAAATACAATTCAAACATAAAACAGAGATTCTAAACCAACAAAATCTCTAAACAACCGATAGAACCTCTATAATTCGATTAATTCCCATGATTAATCTCAATTAACAAATCCAGGTCTCACATTTCTCCCCCACTAAAAAGGATTTCGTCCCCGAAATCAAACAACAATTCTGAAACAACAAACAACAGCAGAGATCATAATAGAAACTAAAAACTAACACCAGAACTCGCCCAACACAAGGCCAAGAGTTCAAGATAACTGAGCAAGTCAATTAACAACAACTAGGGAAGAAATACAACAAAACTACAAGCCACTGGATAATCTAGCTCAGCAGCTACTCAAACAGATGTGGCCACTCACGCTGCATCTTTTCTTCCAGCTCCCAAGTAGCTTCTTCCCTACCATGCTTGCTCCATTGCACCATTACCAACGGAATGGTCTTATTCCTCAACTGTTTCTCTTTTCTGCCAAGGATCTGCAAAGGGTATTCCTGATAGCTCAACGACTGATATAGCTCTACCTCGTCAGTTCCAAGCACATGAGACGGATCTGGCTCATATTTCCTCAACATCGACACATGAAACACATCGTGAAGAGAGGACAACTCTGACGGCAACAACAACCGATACGCTAAAGGGCCAATCCTCTCGACAATCTCATACGGACCAACGTAACGAGGGGCTAACTTTCCCTTGCGTCCAAAGCGCATCACACTACGAAACGGAGAAACCTTGAGAAATACACGATCACCAACCTGAAACTCAAGAGGTCGACGCCTCTTATTCGCATAACTGGCTTTGCGATCCTGGGCAGCTTTCATCCTTTGTCGAATAAGATCGACATGATCTTTCATTTGCTGCACAAAGTGTTGGGGATCCGGATCACGCCCCCCGGCTAGGCAGCGGAAGAACAGAAAAATAGACGTCGGGAGACGATCAATACGATAATAACAAAACAATTGTCATACATAGGGTGTTCAAAAACACTACCTTGCTGGCACTTGTGCTTGGCTCCAACCGTAGTTACAATAACGTCGGCTCTTCTCGGTAGATTGCGGTAGATAACGCCAATCCGGTCCACGACCGGATACGAGACTCCTTCGTCACCCTGCACTAGAAGGCGTGACGAGATCTGCACGGACGGATTCTCCTCGTCGAATTGGCCGGAAAATGATTTTTCGGCGAAGCGGCGGCGGGCGGCGCACGGCGGCGGCGGCGTGAGGGAGATGAAGAGAGGGGCGGCGGCTCTTTAGTGCTTAGGGTTAGGGTTTGTAATCTTATGTTTAGGTTAAGTCATAAGTCTACATTAAATAGAATAGGTGATGGATTTGGATCCGGCCCAACGGGCCCGGGTCCAACGGATGAACATTCGTTTCATCTCCATCACCGAGACTTCACCGTAACTCCGATCGCCGATCAGATCAGACCGATCGACTCAGTTTCCGAAACTAAATATTATGATCTGAAAAACCATTTTTCAGAACCCCAGTGCAAAATGACCGTTTTGCCCCTCAACAGCGGGAAATCCCGGTTTGACCACTTTTGACTTTTAGGAAGTCGCACTCCCCAAAATTCTCCTCGTATGCTCAACACATTGAGCTGAGTATCCGTGCGGGAATCTTGAATCCAGTACTTGTGTGACCCTCAATGGTTCAGGGATACAGCTAGCCGTGGGCCCACAACCATTGTGGCTCCGGAATCACAATTCCGGACTTGCCCATCGGATCATGGTAAAGCGTCTAGCAACATCGCCCCATGATCCCCTAGGTATCACAGATAGTGCCTGCAAGAACCAGTTGGTCGTGGTTAGCGTACAGTAAGGTCCTTTCAATCCA
>KV000902.1:58307-79548 GCA_001598015.1 Dorcoceras hygrometricum | reverse complement strand
AATTGTTCAACGCACGAAATGGAACCCGAAAAATGTAACTCAAACCTCGAAACAGAGATCTAAACCACAAAATCTCATAATCAACCGATTAATTCCAACGATTAATCCGTAATACAAACTCTGGTCTCACATTTTGGGGGTCATGGTTGGCTGATATTTTTCGGGACCATGATCGCTTGACTGGACTCTGTGTACCCACTAAGGAAACTTGCTTTCTCGATTTCATTAGAGGGTGGTGAAATCGTTAAAATAGTGGAAGGAAAATTCATAAAATTAAATGACCTTGTTTTATGTCTTAGCGTTTTTCATATATAGTTAGTAATGCATGTCTGTTGCTTATAAAATGTCTTCGATCAAAAATCCACTTGCTGCTATACTGGATAGCAACAAGTTCACTGGTCTGAACTACCAAGACTGGCTTCGCAACCTCAACATTGTATTGGCTTCGGAGAAACTTCTCTACACGTTAGAGAAGAGCCCTCCGAAGGAAGCCCCTGTCGACGTCAACCCTGAGGAGCTGACTACGCTTAACAAATGGTGGGATGACGAGCTTAAGACTCGATGCTATATGATGGCATCGATGTCCAACGAAATGCAACGAAGTTTCGAGAAGACGGTGTATGCTGCTGACATACATCTTCATCTCAAAGAGTTGTATGGGGAGAACTCTCGACATGAGAGGTTCACCACTGTCAAGGAGCTTATGACGAGCCGCATGCGCGATGGGACTTCGGTCCGCGAGCATGGGGTTCGTATGATTGGGCTCATTGAAAAGTTGGTGGGCCTTGATATCATACTTCCACATGAGCTGTCTGTGGATTTGCTTCTCCTCTCACTCCCCGCTTCATTCGACCCCTTTGTGGTCAACTTTAACATGAACAAGCTGCAAGTCACCCTTGAAGAGGTGGTGAACATGCTTGTAGTGTTCGAGGGGACCATAACGTAGGACAAGCCCGTCCTCCTTATGGGCTCTTCTTCCGCTGCGAAGAAGGGGCCCAAACGCAAGGGTAAGAAGCGTTCTGCCCCTGAAAAGGAGGAAAAGCCCACCAAGAAGCCCAAGGCAAAGGCTTCCAAGCCAAACAAGACTGAGGATGTTTGCCACCACTGCCACAAGCCTGGGCACTGGAGGAGGAACTGCAAGGAGTACCTCGAACAGTTGCGAACTTCAAAAGGTATGTTCTATATCGAAATAAATATGTCTCTTAATTCGATTTCTTGGGTACTTGATACCGGATGTGGATCTCATATCTGCAATGATTTGCAGGTGATGACAAGAAGCCGACGTCTTAGAGAGGGTGAGACCCACTTGAGGCTGGGCAATGGAGCAAAGGTTGTTGCAAGTAGCTATAGGAATGTTTATTTATTTCTGTCTTCTGATTTTAAGTTGTTATTGAGAAACGTTTTATTTGTTCCTGAATTAATAAAGAACATTATTTCTGTGCTACTTCATTGGGTATCCAAAGAATTCCATTGGATACTACTTCTACTATCCCAACGAAACAAAAGTGTTTGTTTCTAGAAATGCCACCTTTATGGAAAGGGAATTTCTGCTTGATAGAAAAGGCAAGATAGTAGAACTCGAAGAAGTTCGAGTACCATCTGAAGTACCAAGTGAATCTCCCGCACCTCAAGATCCGGTACCAGAAATGGTCGCACCTAGGAGATCTGAAAGGGTTCCTAGGGCTCCTGATAGATATGGTTTCCTCCTTGAAGATGATCAAAGTGATCAAACTATTGGATGTGATCCAAGAACTTTCAAGGAGGCAATTTCCGATGCTGATTATAATTTGTGGCTTGAAGCAATGCAGTCTGAGATTGACTCAATGCATGCGAACCAAGTTTGGACTCTTGTTGATCCTCCCGAAGAAATTGTTCCTATTGGGTGCAAATGGATATACAAGAGAAAAATCGGGCCTGATGGTAAGGTGTTGACCTACAAGGCACGACTGGTTGCGAAGGGTTACACTCAAAGGCAAGGTGTTGACTATGATGAAACCTTCTCACCGGTCGCAATGTTCAAGTCAATTAGAATCTTACTTGCCATAGCCGCTTGGTACGACTATGAGATATGGAAAATGGATGTGAAAACTGCGTTCCTTAATGGAAACATTAAGGAAGAGATCTATATGATGCAGCCTGAGGGTTTCACATCTGTAGGAAGTGAGCATAAGGTATGCAAACTTCAGAGATCGATCTATGGTCTCAAACAAGCATCGAGGAGTTGGAACCTGAGATACGATGAAACAATTAAGGAATTTGGTTTCATCAAGAATCCCGAGGAGCCATGTGTGTATAAGAAGGTAGTTAAAAGCGCTGTGACATTCCTTGTACTTTATGTTGATGATATTCTACACATTGGGAATGATGTAGGAATGCTGCAATCAACTAAAGTGTGGTTATCTAGTAGATTCTCGATGAAGGACATGGGTGAAGCATCCTATATTCTTGGAATTCATATCTATCGGGATAGATCGAAAAGGATGCTCGGACTCACCCAAGCTACCTACATCGATACCATACTTAAGCGGTTCTCTATGGAAGAGTCCAAGAGAGGACACCTACCTATGTGCCACGGGGTCACTCTATCTAATTCTATGTGTCCAAAGACTGATTAGGAGATAGAGAGTATGACACGTGTGCCATATGCCTCGTCAATAGGTAGTATTATGTATGGCATGATCTCGACTAGACCGGATGTCGCATATTCTCTGAGTGTCACAAGTCTCTACCAGGCCAACCCCGGCCAATTGCATTGGCAGGCTGTGAAGGATATTCTTAAGTACTTGCGAAGGACTAAGAATATGTTCATGGTCTATGGGGGTGGTGAACTGAAATTGGAAGGCTACACTGATTCTAGCTTCCAATGTGACGTGGATGATTCGAAGTCAACCTCTGGATTTGTATTCATGCTCAATGGTGGTGGTGTCTCTTGGAAGAGTTCCAAGCAAGACACCATCGCGGATTCAACCACTGAGGCTGAGTACATCGCAGCATCAGCTGCTGCTAAGGAGGCGGTTTGGATAAGGAATTTCGTCCAAGAGTTGGGCGTCATCCCTGATGGAGTTGGTCCAGTACCGGTGTACTGCGATAACACGGGTGCCGTTGCGCAAGCAAAGGAGCCTAGGTCTCACCAAAGATCCAAACATATACTGAGGAAATACCACATAATCCGGGATATTGTGGCTAGAGGTGACATAGCAGTCGAGAAAGTCGCCTCTGCAGATAACATTGCTGATCCACTTACAAAGCCCTTGCCAGGACCGTTGTTTGAAAAACATCACGAAAAAATGGGACTGCGTCTGATGAGTAGTTGGCTATAGGGCAAGTGGGAGATTGTTAGAGTAGATGCCCAACTAGCCAACTTGTGGCGTGTGGGTTTTATTGACTCTTGTGTATAACGATCTTTATTTATGAAATACGCATTTCCTTTATGGAATTCTTTATTTTCATTATGTTATAATGTTAAAAATTGTGTTGGATAAAGACCTAGAATGCACCATAGTGTATGTTAGATGTGATAGTGGATATGATGGCTATCATGAAACACATCTAATAGTCACTGTGTATTCTGAATACGTTCCTAGTCGATTGGGCTGTCAAAATGAGGATAAGGCCGCCCGAGCTTGAGACTAGCATCTGCGATGTGAAGTACCATGTTTCATTGGCAGGGAACATTTTGATGTTCTGAGCATGCAGATGGATAGTGACCTGGTGATCTATCGAACTACCCTCGTTCGGACTTTCCAAGTGGTTACCATTTTTCGAGTGGATAAGTTCGAGGTCTTGGTTGTACTGATTAGTCCTCACTACTCGAAACGTCATTGAGACTCTACATGATAGGCGCCTCACTTTGACCCGTTTACCGACTCACTTGGGGTCATTAGGTGGTGGGATTGGGTGAGGTCCCGATGCATATAGGAGTCGATGCTTCGTTGTCGAGGAATTGACTCTTGTGTATAACGATCTTTATTTATGAAATACGCATTTCCTTTATGGCATTCTTTATTTTCATTATGTTATAATGTTAACAATTGTGTTGGATAAAGACCTAGAATGCACCATAGTGTATGTTAGATGTGATAGTGGATATGATGGCTATCATGAAACACATCTAATAGTCACTGTGTATTCTGAATACGTTCCTAGTCGATTGGGCTGTCAAAATGAGGATAAGGCCGCCCGAGCTTGAGACTAACATCTGCGATGTGAAGTACCATGTTTCATTGGCAGGGAACATTGTGATGTTCTGAGCATGCAGATGGATAGTGACCTGGTGATCTATCGAACTATCCTCGTTCGGACTTTCCAAGTGGTTACCATTTGTCGAGTGGATAAGTTCGAGGTCTTGGTTGTACTGATTAGTCCTCATTACTCGAAACGTCATTGAGACTCTACATGATAGGTGCCTCACTTTGACTCGTTTACCGACTCACTTGGGGTCATTAGGTGGCGGGATCGGGTGCGGTCCCGATGCATATAGGAGTCGATGCTTCGTTGTCGAGGATTCATCGCTCGCTTTTATGCGTGGATATCCTATGCTATCTGAGAAGATAATAGTGTAACAAATCTCTGGCCAGAGTACTGGATGTGTTTTAGGTAAATGGGTTTACCTAGTAACACTCGCGATGTCACTTTTTAATCTCCAAGATGTATGCATAGTTATCGGATCTCTAGCGACTCTCGATTTACCAATGGTCGTTGATCTAATCGGGATATATGTGTTGAAAGGACCGTACTGTACGCTAACCACGACCAAATAGTTCTTTCAGGCACTATCAGTGATACCTAGGGGATCATGGCGCGATGTTGCTAGGTGTTTTACCATGAGGCACTATCAGTGATACCTAGGGGATCATGGCGCGATGTTGCTAGGCGTTTTACCATGTTCCGATGGCAAGTCCGAAATTGTGATTTCGGAGTCACAATGGTTGTGGGCCCATGGCTAGCTGTATCCCTGAACCATTGAGGGTCACACAAGTACTGGATTCACGATTCCTGCACGGAAACTGAGCTCAATGTGTTGAGCATAGGAGGAGGAATTTCGGGAGTGCGACTTCCTAAAAGTCAACAGGGGTCAAATTGCGATTTCCCAAAGTTGAGGGGCTAAAATGCAATTTAGGACTAGGTGGTCTGAAAAATTGTTTTCAAATCATAATACTCAGTTTTGGAAACTGTGTTGATCGGTGCGATCTGATTGTCGATCGAATTTGTGATGGAGCCACGGTGATGGAAACGAACCGAATGTTCAAATGGACCTGGGCCTGACCCAGGCCCATTGGATTGGTTCAAGCCCATCATTGGTCTACTTATGCTAGACCTAGGGCTACATGACATAAGACTTGAACACCAACCCTAGCTCCCAAAAGGCGCCGCCCCCTTCTCCCTCACAACCTCACGGCCGCCGCCCCTCCGCCGCCGCGCCGCCAACCGTTGATCGTGTGATCGGACTTGTTTCGATCACCCTTTCGAGGAGATTCCGTTCGTGCCAAATTCGTCAGACCTTATAGTGCAGGCTGATGAAGGAATCGTGTTACCGGTCGTGGACCTGATTAGGAGATCTACCGCCACCAACCTTTGAAGTGCCAGAATTCACTGTGAATCTGGTCGGAGCCAGGCGCCTAGACTCTAGCAAGGTAACATTCGTTAAACATCCTATGTATGTTTATTGAATAGATTTTATGTATTGAACGATTCCCGGTGCAAAATTTTATACTTCCGCTGCGCTCTGGGAAACTGGATCCGGATCCAACACTGCGCCAACAATCATCACATGCACCATTTAAATCTAGTGAGCCTAGAGGCTCAGCATGCTCTATCGTGATACATAACAAAGTACATACTAATAAAATCGCATGCAAGCACATACTTGTAACTAAAAATAACAATAACGTTAAAGCGTGACTGCGACATTTTTCATATATTTCATATCATAACATATCATATAACATATAAGGCATGGCATAACGTAACCTGAAAAACGTATGTCGTATCAGTGAATGTGAGCGGACGTATGACTGATCAGTCGTAATAACCAACGTACGTGGCGGTGTGGTTCACCCTGATATCACACGAGGATCCCTATATGTCACACCTACTATAAACTGCCGCTTCACCCCGATATCACATGAGGATCTATAGGTCCTATAATCATACCTAAAAAAAGGGGATCCCCGGGCCCGACTACCTGGCTAACTCCCATCATAAAACTTTGCCACATCACTTGAATCCCTCGGGTTTTATCTTAAAAAGTGATATGCCTGATCGTTTCATAAACTTTAATGATGCGTGCATTTCTTAAAATCATGCAATTTAAAAGCTTAGCCCGATAATGTATAATTAATTCTTTCCTTTAAAACTTTTACGTACATAACATACTACATATATAATTAATTATATATTTACGGGCTTCTACATTTTTATTCTTCGATCGAGGATTGATTCCGAGGCCTGGCTCACCACTTCTAGAATAATCATCGCTCTAAACTTAGCCGATGAAACGAATGTTCACCTCTTTTAAACATTTTGCCTAATTAAATTAAATTTATATTTCTAAAAATCAAGGCTAAAAGGGACTAATTAAAATCAATTTCGACTTCTAGAAATCAATTAGTACTTATTAAAAATAGATTTTGACTTTTAAAATAAATTAAATCAACTTTGACCTCAAAAGTCGATTTTGACCAAAAGCCGATTTTGACCAAATTAAATCCCGAAAATCGATTTGGACTCCAATAAAATTCCAAAGGCCCCAATTTTGACTAAAAAGCTTAAAAATAAACATAACTTTAATTATTTTAAAATTTTGACTCAATTTTGAACCATCTGGATATTTTCTTTAAAATTGGACATTTGGCTTAAAATTAAAATAACAGGTCCGACATTAAAATAACTCGACCAACTTTAAAACATTTTGACTCGACACAAGACGAACCGATCCGGTCCAACCGAACCAGCCACACCGGTCCAATTGAACCGACCGTTCCAAGACATAAAATTAAACCTTAAAATTTCTAATTTACTCCATCCTTTACTAAAAATTCAAACATTTAAAATTTGACTAAATAAAAAATTGCCAAATATTCCATAAATCAAATAAATTCTAAAAATGCTGGAAAACATCTAAAAATAATGCTTGAAATATCAAATAAAATAATCCACGAACTTTAGCAGCCCTTAAGACTCGAAATCTTAATTTTCACAAAAATGACCCGACACAGCTCACTTCAAGCGACAAAAAGGTAAAAATCATTAAAAATCTATTTCTTATCCAAATCACTCTATGCTTCGATCCACATCACTATAACTCAATATATTAGGTACTGAAACAAACGAAACAGAAAAATGATATAATATATAACCAAACCGACGCCCGCAAGCTCACTTCTTGCGCGCAGACTACAACCAGGACACGTGCTAGCCATACAATTCATAACTAATTCGTTTCTAGACCAAATCGCCCCCCGTTTAGACCTACGTGACCCTAACTCAATTGGCTATCTTATGCAATCAACCTCAACCGCACAAAATTTATTGATCGATGCACACGACCACAACAACTCTACTATCGCGCACAGACGACCAGACAGGACACATGCTGACCATAAAATTCATAACTAATTCAGTTCTTGACCAAATCGCTTCTGGTTTGGACCTACGTGATCCTAACTCAATGTACTAACTACCTGGACAACCCTTGGACCAAAACCTAATCCTCATGAACCGACCATGACCGAAGCATCACAAGAAACGAATCAAAAACGTTTTGAAAACTGTGAAACATGCGTGGATCTCAAACGTTATGCATAGATCTAAACAAATCACATACAATTCATGCAAGTTTTCATTAAAAACAGCTGACTATGGCTTAAATGGTGAGAAAATGAATAGATATTACATGCCTGGTTTGTAGGAAAGGTAGATCTGCGAGTTACCGACGCTGTAGACGTGAGGTCGGGGCACCACCGGTTTTGGATCACCAAAATTCACCAAGGAAAGGGAAGTTTCGAAACTTTGAGCTATGGGGGAGGAGGGGGACGACTGGTTGTGTATTATGGAGGCTAGGTTTGATTAGGACTTGGTGTTTAATAAAATGAGTGTGACAATTTTAACCCCTAATGTTTTAATTAATAAAAGGAATGGAAAATGACATGCTAGACCTTCAATTAATTGAAAGGATAATTAAAACTCAAACTTGGCTTTAAAGATTAGATATTTTCGAAATCAAGGCCTCCTAATATTTTAAAACACCTTAAAACTGAATATACAAGCCCGTATAGGCGAAAAACGGGTTCCCCTCCAAAATAATCATAAAAACTCAAGTGTTCAGAAATTGTTGCTTAAAATAAAATAATTTCATTCTTAAAAATCCAATCACTTAAAAATCTTAAATTGTTTTCATTTCGATCGATCCTAATCTCGTTCACGCGTCCGTAACTCAAACATGCTAAAAAACAAGACATGCACACCATGCAGCATAAAATCATAAATAAATCATATAAAATGACATGTAATCATCTAAAAATATTTTTTCCTAGTCATGCACTCATTCTACGTAATCTGGATTTCGGGACGTTACAATCTCCCCCTTATAGAAATTTCGTCCCGAAAATTAAGTTACGTACTGATAGCACGTCTGGGAGGCATGCATGCACACCAAAACCTTATCACATAAATCTAAGTGAATGACTAAGCGTCTAATTTAAAACACTAAGGCCAAAACTCATGCAGGGCTAAAACACATGCAGCATGCAATCATAAACATAACTCAAAAATTAAACACACAGACTGGTAGTGCGACTTCTGAGCTCCACGCAGCAGGCAAGTACCCCACCAGAACTACCGCTCTGATACCAACTGAAACGAACCAGACTCTAGAAATTTTTTTTAAAAAAACATGTGCGGAAAACATAAACTTAAAGTATGGCTCGTTCCTTTCTAAAACATTGATAAATCTCAAAAATACTTTTTGTCATAACGTAACCTGAAAAACGTATGAGTCGTATCAGTGAATGTGAGCGGGCGTATGACTGATCAGTCGTAATAACCAACGTACGTGGCAGTGTGGTTCAACCCGCTATCACACAAGGTATGTCACACCTCCTATAAACTGTCACTTCACCCCGATATCACATGAGGATCCATAGGCCCTATAATCATACCTAAAAACAGGAGATCCCCGGGCCCGGCTACCCGACTAACTCCCATCATAAAACTTTGCCACATCACTTGAATCCCTCGGGTTTTATCTTAAAAAGAGATATGACTGATCGTTTCATAAACTTTAATGATGCGTGCATTTCTTAAAATCATGCAATTTAAAAGCTTGGCCCGGTAATGTATAATTAATTCTTTCCTTTAAAACATTTACGTACATAGCATACTACATATATGATTAATTATACATTTACGGACTTCTACAATTTTCTACTTCGGTCAAGGATTGATTTCGGGGCCTGGTTCACCACTTCTAGACTAATCATCGCTCTAAACTCAGCCGATGAAACGAATGTTCACATCTTTTAAACATTTTTGCCTAATTAAATTAAATTTAGATTTCTAAAAATCAAGGCTAAAAGGGACTAAGTAAAATCAATTTCGACTTCTAGAAATCAATTAGGACTTATTAAAAATCTATTTTGACTTTTAAAATCAATTTAAATCAACTTTGACCTCAAAAGCCGATTTTGACCAAAAGACCGATTTTGACCAAATTAAATCCCAAAAATCGATTTTGACTCCAATAAAATTCCAAAGGCCCCAATTTTGACTAAAAAGCTTAAAAATTAACATAACTTTAATTATTTTAAAAGTTTGACTCAATTTTGAACCATCTGGCTATTTTTTTTTAAAATTGGACATTTGGATTAAAATTAAAATAACAGGTCCGACATTAAAATAACTAGACCAACTTTAAAACATTTTGACTCAACACACGACGAACCGATCCGGTCCAACCGAATCTATTTTGACTTTTAAAATCAATTTAAATCAACTTTGACCTCAAAAGCCGATTTTGACCAAAAGACCAATTTTGACCAAATTAAATCCCAAAAATCGATTTTGACTCCAATAAAATTCCAAAGGCCCCAATTTTGACTAAAAAGCTTAAAAATTAACATAACTTTAATTATTTTAAAAGTTTGACTATATTTTGAACCATATGGCTATTTTTTTTTAAAATTGGACATTTGGATTAAAATTAAAATAACAGGTCCGACATTAAAATAACTAGACCAACTTTAAAACATTTTGACTCAACACACGACGAACCGATCCGGTCCAACCGAACCAGCCACACCTGTCCAATTGAATCGGCCGGTCCAAGACATAAAAATAAACCTTTAAAATTCTAATTTACTCCATCCTTTGCTAAAAATTCAAACATTTAAAATTTGACTAAATAAAGACCCATTGAGAAATTTTGACCAAATAAAATCTCAATGACCAAAATTTGACTTGAAAATTGATAAAAGTATTAGACCCATAAATAAAAGGATTTTGACTTTAAAATTTTAACTTTAAAATATTCGGGTAATACGCTAAAATTGTCAAAAATCCCATTAATCAAATAAATTCTAAAAATGTTGGAAAAAATCTTAAAATATGCTTAAAACATCAAATAAAATCATCCACGAACTTTAGCAGACCCTAAGACTCGAAATCTTAATTTTCACAAAAATGACCCGACACAGCTCACTTCGAGCGACAAAAAGGTACAAATCATTAAAAATTCATTTCTTATCCAAATCACTATATTCTTCAACCCACATCACTCTAACTTAATATAATAGGTACCGGAACTAAGGAAACAGAAAAAAGATATAGTATGTGACCAAACCGACGCCCGCAAGCTCACTGCTTGCGCGCAGACTACAACCAGGACACGTGCTAGCCGTAAAATTCATAACTAATTCGTTTCTCGACCACATCGCCCCCCGTTTGGACCTACGTGACCCTACCTCAATGGGCTATATTATTAAATCAACCTCAACCAGACATAACGTATTGATCAACGTACCCAACCCCAACAAATCTACTGTCGCGCATAGACGACCAGACAGGACACATGCTGATCATAAAATTCATAACTAATTCATTTCTTGACCAAATCGCTTCCCGTTTTGACCTACATGATCCTAACTAGATGTAGTAACTACCTGGACCACCCTTGGACCAAACCTAATCCCCATGAACTGACCATGACCGAAGCATCACAAGAAACAAATCAAAAACGTTTTGAAAACTGTGAAACATGCGTGGATCTCAAACGTTATGCATAGATCTAAATAAATCACATAAAATTCATGCAAGTTTTCATTAAAAACAGCTGAGTATGGCTTAAATGGTGAGAAAAGGAATAGATATTATATGCCTGGTTTGTAGGAAAGGTAGATCTGCGAGTTACCGACGCTGTAGACGCGAGATCGGGGCACCACCGGTTTTGAATCACCAAAATTCACCAAGGAAAGGGAATTTTTGAAACTTTGAGCTATGGGGGAGGAGGGGGACGACTGGTTGTGTATTATGGAGGCTAGGTTTGATTAGGACTTGCTGTTTAATAAAATGTGTGACAATTTTAACCCCTAATGTTTTAGTTAATAAAAAGAATGGAAAATGACATGCTAGCCCCTCCATTAATTGAAAAGATAACTAAAACTCAAAACTTGGCTTTAAAGATTAGATATTTTCGAAATCAAGGCCTCCTAATATTTTAAAACACCTTAAAACTGAATATACCAGCCCGTATAGATGAAAAACGGGTTCCCCTCCAAAATAATCATAAAAACTCAAGTTTTCAGAAATTGTTGCTTAAAATAAAATAATTTCATTCTTCAAAATCCAATAACTTAAAAAATCTTAAATTGTTTTCATTCCGATCGATCCTAATCTCGTCCACGCGTCCGTAACACAAACTGGCTAAAAAACAAGACATGCATACCATGCAGCATAAAATCATAAATGAATCATATAAAATGACATGTAATCATCTAAAAATATTTTTCCCCTAGTAATGCACTCATTTCTACGTAATCTGGATTTTGGAGCGATACGGAAAGGGCCTAGAACCCATCACCCTTTAGCGTTTCATCTCGGTATCCAAGGACCGTTTACCCTTGAGCATGTAAACTCAGGATATATATGACTGAGCAAGTGCCTGTACATCCGAGCATATCCTATTATTTCCAAAAATTAGGCTTCTGATGGCACACTATGAGTTAGCTTTGAATTAATCTCATCTCAAATAGTTAAGGCTACAATCTCTCTTAGGAAATGGTCAATACAGGTGCAGTACTAGGCATAAGACTCGTTCCAGCACCTCACCCACCTGGTAAATCACTCACATTAACCGCCTAACCGCTCTATAAAAGCCCAGGTATGCATCACTTTACACTCATTCACAATGAGATAAGGTCTTAGCTTTTACATGTTCTCTCTTATCTCAGGACCTCCCAACATGACTTAAGCATTGGAAGGGTTTCGTCGGAGAAACTTTCGATGCCCTCTAACTTGTTCTGTATTTCATGTCACCCGACATAATACGTTTCTAGTCAATTGGTAAGGCATACCCCTGTGTGTATTCTCCTAAAGATCATACTTGGTAGTAACACGAGGCGTCCTCTCATGAGGACCCGACCTGGTGATACCCAGAGGTATCATACCTCAAGGTGAGAGCTCCCAACCTCAAGATCTGATGGCATGCTGGTCGGCTGAGGAAAAATTCGGTACATCAATTGACACCGTATGTGGGAAACTACGAGGTAGAAGAAAGGGAATATGCCACCAAGAATGACTAGATTCCAGGAGGCAGGAGATAAAAGAAGTAACAATGCTGAGAACCCATCCCGAGGCTCCGAGCACCAAGGCCTCACAGTGGCCCGAATTGCTCAACTGGTGGCTGAAAATAGGAGAAAAAGTCATGGGCCAACGACTAGAGGTCATTCCTCCACCCGACCCGAACCTTCACTGAAAATAAGGAAGTTCATGCAAGGGGTTGATGAAAGACATTCAAATTATTTTCTTTTTCTAGTATTTTAAATGCAGATTTTTTTTTTGAAATTCGAAAGCTCCAATAACTCAGTAATGTAAGATACGTAGGAACTTAATGTGAGACCCAAAAGATTATTGGATTAATTGAGTAAATTAATCGGGTTTGGAATAGACCAGATTGGCGTGAACAGATCTGGGATAGATCAGCTTCGAGCTGGTATGCTTGGTGAGTGTATCTGGTTTCGCTATATAATTGTGTTTAGAAAAGCTCCGGACAGTTGTAGGCTTCTGAGGGGTAGTAATCAGATTTGGAGAGTTGAGAAGTACCGTTTGGTGACTTTGGCTTTGGCGTTGGTTGAGTGTAATCGAGGTTAGGGATCAAATATGGTTGTCGCAAATTATTTTGGAGTTCGTTAATGGATATCCTGCACGGGTACCGAAACACCGTCGTTTGGAGGAAAATCAGATTTAAGATGCGCAAGTAGTTAGCGTTGTGTGAACCGGCCTGGTTCAAGGGTTGCTGTAGACCGGTTTCGGGTTGTCTAGACCGAAAGGCAGTGCGATGTCGTTGTGGGTATCAGTGGGCGCTGGTCAGTGTTGGTGTCAGATCTGGTCTTTCAGATCTGGGTGTTTTGGCTAAGAGCGATGCGACGCCGTTTAGAGAGACACCTGTATTAATTAGTCGTATAGTGATGCAACGTCGTTTGATAGGAGTAGCGTATGGTCCAGATCTGGAGTGTTACTCAGATCTGAGTGGGTATCAGCTTTGACCAGTAATGTCGGTGGTTACTGTTCATCGGATTTGGGAAACTTAAGTTGTATTTATAGAAGACTTTGACTGGTCTCGTGATATTTCCCAAAACTTAGAAATATTTCCCGAAACCTTAATCTGTCGCAATATTCTAGCTATTGTTCACCGAAGCTTATCTTCTCCGATTGCCGACGGTAGAAGACTCAGATTAGAGCAAGAGGGGTAGCGTTGGACTCCTCTTGTCAAGGGGAATCTTTTTATTCCTCTTTCGAAGGCTTGGGTTAAGCTGGAAGAAGATCACGAGCGAAGCTACCTTGTGTAGTCTGTTAGCATTTCGGCATATTTGCCTTTCCGTTCAGGTAGTGCTTTCGGGTAAGAGCTAGATCCTCCCTTACGCTTTGTTTAGAGCTGTTTATTGTGCTAGAAGGGTAGTATAGAGCTAGTGGAGCTCGTAGCTCCCAGTTCGTAGTTCTGTGCTACAGTTCCTGAGTTTAGTTGTTGTTGTTTGGCCAAGCAGGTGGCAGACTTGAGTACTCGGGACTTCTATTGTGGTAATTATAGCTCAGAAGTGAAGGTACGGATGTGAGCTTGTGTTACAGCTTTAGATTGAGCATGGATATTATGTGTGCTACTGTGTATGGCTATCTTTGCTTGCCTCTGTTCTGTATTGGCTATAATATATGTTGCATACACGCATTTTCCATGATGAGCTCAGATCTTGTTAGCCGGTCCTTGCAATGCTAATCTGTGAGTACCAGGATGATTGTATTGAGGACGAGCGGCAATACCGTGCTCCTCATCTCCCTGCTGAGTTTCTGTTAGCCGCTATGAGCTGAGTGGATAGCTACCACGCCTCATGAGCTTGGCAACAACAGGTTGAGTGATCTGTTGTGCATCTGGTACCGTGTGTTGAGACGAGTGGATAACTCCCATATACTCACACATCCCATGGCCACTATATTTCATTGATCTGTATCAGTTGTTGAGCTGCTATTGAGATTCCTTTGGCTCCTTGGTTTCGGTTGTAGCCTGTTGTTGTCCTCATGCATAGCACGTGCATTTATATATGTTGCTATCTAACTGTTGTTTTTCAGTTGCTCTCCGTACTGGGGTTTGACCCCATGTCCCTCTGGGACTGGATTGTTTGTTTTCCTGTGTGTTGTCCAGGTTTTCCAGGTTTCTCAGCTGGTCGTGGAGATGGCCCAGCTGAAGCTGCCCCGGGAGATGGTTAGAGTGTCCCAGTTATGTATATTATTTATATTAGGCAATAGAACAGCCTCCAAGGATTACCCCGGTGTTATGTCTGTATCATTGGTAGAGACTCTGTGTTTGTATCTGTTGTGGTTGGTTTTATGTTTTTGTAAAACCAGTATTTTGAGTATCGTTGTATTTTAAATTATGATTTTCTAAGACAGGTCAAAGAGAAAAATTTTAGCCACTATTTTAAATGCTTTCGCTATTGTTTATTGCTTGGTTAACTCTGTGTTGTGCACTGGGCATGACATTTTTGGTATCAGAGCTTAAACTGGGATAAGCTCGAATTCTTTTGATCACAATTGAGTCTAGGAACTTTGTTGTGTGTTGCATGTGCTTGACTATGTGCTTTATTTGTTGTGTGATCTTACTGTGTTAGTAGTTGCTTAGATGCCGCCTAGACGTAGGGGTAGAGCAACCAGGAAGATTCCGACAGAATCTGAGGGGCAGAATGAAGAGGTTCAGTGTAGTGTTCCTGTGCATAGACGTGCTAGGCATGTTGACGACGAGGTTGATGTGCTGGCAGCCCGTGTGGATGAGATGGAACTAATCATGGCGAGGTTTCAGCGTATGAATCCTCAGACTTTCGATGGTGACGAGAGTAGTTCCGATGATGAGTCTTGGATGTAGCATATTACAGGACTGTTTGATAGAGTGCACTATGATGATGAGCACATATTGAGTTGGCGACGTTTCAGCTGAGGTAGAATGCAGAGCGATGGTGGAGAGGTGCTTCACGTACGCTCGAGGAGACTGGTGCAGGGATTACCTGGGATAGTTTCTGCATGGCATTCCACCAGGAGTATGTTCCGGAGTCTTATGTGAATGCCCGGGAGCGAGAGTTTGACAACTTGGTTCAGGGAACCATGTCGGTGGGCGAGTATGCATGTAGGTTTTCTTATCTTTTGGCTTAGTTCCTCATGTGTCTGGCCGAGAGAGGGCAAAGAGGAACCGTTTCTTGGAAGTGCTTAACGAGGATCTGTATTCCTTGGTATTGGCGAGTTCACCTACCAGTTACGTGGATGCAGTAGACAAGGCAATGGACATCGAGGAAGGGTTGAGGAACCGCAGGTCTGGGGTCAGCCTCCAGCGGTGCAAGGTTCACTTCCCAATGTTCCAGGGGCGCAACCTCCTCAGTTACCCCAGTCATCTCAGCAGCAGCCCCAGCATTCAGCGCAACAGTCTGGACGCCATAGGTTTAGGCCTCGTGGTCATCAGTTCAAGAAGAAGTAGGATTCTAGTTCTTCTGGCTCAGGTAGTTCTAGCAGCAGCAGTAGCTCTAAGGCTACCTTTTGTGGCCAATGTGGTGGCAGACACCCCTAGACGTAGTGTACGGGTGTTCAGGGTGCTTGCAATAATTGTGGGCAGTATGGACATTTTGCGAGAGTGTGTCCATTGGCGGGATCTCAGCACGCCGCAGCCCCACCTCAGGGTCATTCTGGTGGGTCGTCTCGAGGTCGTTCTTTGTCTGCTCCGCAGCAGAGGATGGGGGATACTCAGTATAGGCCGTTCCAGCAGCCTGGTCCTTCGAGGTTTGGACAGTCTTCCCAGCCTCAGTTCTTAGGACCTTAGTATGCCCAGGTGAATGCCATGACTAGGGAGCAAGCAGAGGGCATGCTAGGAGGAGTGATTGCAGGTAATTGTTCTTTCTTTGATTTTCCTGCACGTGTATTGTTTGATACTGGAGCATCACATTCCTTTTTAGCTGATGCATTTATGGTTGAGCATGGTTTGCATACCACATCTTTATGTGATGTTGTTTCTGTCACGACTCCTGCCGACGCGAGCCTGTAATCCCAACAGATTTTGTTGAATGGCATTCTTAGGTTTGGTGAGAAGGTGTTAGTAGCGAATCTGATTCGGTTAGTGATGTGACATTTCAATTGCATTGTGGGAATGGACGTGTTGTCTAGCTATAGGGCCACCGTGGACTGTTTCCATGGCGTTGTGCGTTTTCGGCCCCAGTCTGGCGAAAAGTGAAACTTCTATGGCCTCGATTCCCAATCGAAGATTCCCTTGGTCTTTGCTATGGAGATGTTTAGCCTTATGTCGTTGGAGAATGCTGGATTCATGATCTATGCTATGGATGCATCCTTTTCGTCGTGTGTGGAGCTTAGCGACATCCCCATTGCTCGAGATTTCCCGGATGTGTTTTCGGAGGAGATTCCTGGATTTACTCCGAGGAGGATGATTGACTTCAGCATTGAGTTGGTACCTGGTACTGCTCCTATTTCGTGCACCCCGTATCGTTTAGCGCCAGCTGAGTTGAGGAAGTTGAAGGTACAACTTAGTGGCTTGCTGGAGACAGGTTTTATTTGACCGAGCATGTCGCCGTGGGGAGCTCCTATCTTGTTTGTGAAGAAGATGGATGGTTCCATGAGTATGTGTATTGACTTCCGGCAACTGAATAAGGCTACAGTGAAGAATAAGTACCCTTTACCGAGGATCGATGACTTATTTGATCAGCTTCAAGGATCAGCGGTGTATTCGAAGATTGATCTGCATTCGGTGTACCATCAGTTGCGTATTCGAGAGGAAGATGTTGCGAAAACTGTGTTTCGTACGAGGTACGTGCATTATGAGTTTTGTGATTATGCCTTTTGGTTTAACGAATGCCCCTGCAGTTTTCATGGATTTGATGAATGCGAAAACTGTGTTTCGTACGAGGTACGTGCATTATGAGTTTTGTGATTATGCCTTTGGTTTAACGAATGCCCTGCAGTTTTCATGGATTTGATGAATCGAGTCTTTCGAGAGTTCATCGATCAGTTTGTGATCGTGTTTATCGATGACATCTTGGTGTACTCAAAGACTCTGATGCAGCACAAAGAGCATTTGAGGTTGGTTCTCCAAACACTACAAGACTAGAGGCTGTATGCTAAGTTCTCCAAATGCGAGTTTTGGTTGGATAGAGTAGTGTTTCTGGGTCATGTCATTTCAGCTGCAGGTTTGTCCGTAGATCCAAGTAAGGTAGAGGCTGTTGTGAACTGGGAACGTCCCAAGAATGTATCTAAGATTCGTAGCTTTTTGGGATTGGCTAGCTATTATTGACCCTTTATCGAGGGATTCTCTAGTATAGCTAAGCCTATGACGCAGTGGACCTAGAAAGACAAGAGATTTGTTTGGACAAAGCAATGCAAGAACAACTTCCAATTGCTCAAAGAGAAGCTAACTACGGCACCAGTGCTGGCTTTGCCTTCGGGGTTCAGGTGGTTTTGTGGTTTGTTTGGATGCTTCGCTAAATGCATTGGGTTGTGTGTTGATGCAGAATGGTCGAGTCATTGCGTATGCTTCTTGTTAGTTGAAACCGCATGAGACTCGATACCCAGTTCATGATTTGGAGTTGGCAGCCGTGGTCTTTGCCTTGAATATTTGGCGTCACTATCTGTATGGCAAGCAGTTTGTGGTGTATACCGACCACAAGAGCCTTCAGTATCTGTTTTCTCAGTCATATTTGAATATGAGACAGCGTAGATGGATGGAGCTGCTTAGGGATTTTGATTGTGAGATCCAATATCAGCCTGGGAAAGTGAATGTAGTTGCTGATGCATTGAGCAGAAAAGCTCAAGTGGCGATGCTTTCTTCGTTGTAGATTTCGAAGGTTCATGAGCATTTAAGCACTACTGGTTGACGTTTTACCCAGGTGAGGATTATGTTGTGTTGTCTTATTTTCAAGTTGAGCCACAAATTGTTTCGAATATTAGAGCAGCTCAGAGAACAGATCCATCTATTCATGAGTTGAAGTTGAAGGTTAGAGCTGGACAGTTGGAAGAATATTATGTCTCATCTGATGGTTGTTTGAGATTTCGTGGCAGGTTGGTAGTGCCAAATCTGATTGATTTGAAGGAGGAGATCTTGAGAGAAGCACACTGTAGTAGACATAGTGTCCATCCTGGTGCAAGGAAGATGTACCATGCCTTGAAGCGGCACTTTTGGTGGGCAGGTTTGAAGAGTGATGTTGCTGATTTTGTTGCGAGTTGTTTGAATTATCAGCAAGTTAAGGCAGAAAGGATGAGACCTGGTGGTTTATTGCAGAGCTTAGAGGTGCCCCAATGGAATTGGGAGCACATAGCTATGGATTTTGTAACGCATTTGCCTCGTTCCAGCAGAGGTTGTGATGCTGTTTGGGTTGTAATAGACAGACTTTCAAAGTCTGCTCACTTCATTCCCTACAATATGACGTATTGTTTGAAGAAAATGGCGAAACTGTACATAGATTTCATGGTGAGTTTGCATGGAGTGCCTGTCTCCATTGTTCAGATCGGGATCCAAGGTTTACTTCCAGATTTTGGAAGAGTTTGCAAACAGCTTTGGGTACCAGATTGGCTATGAGTATTGCTTATCATCCCCAAATCGATGGCCAATCTGAGAGGAATATCCAGACTTTGGAGGATATGTTGAGAGATGTGGTGATGGATTTCAGTGGTAGCTGGCAAGATTCATTGTCTTTGGTTGAGTTTTCTTAAACAGCTACCAGGTGACAATCGGAATGGCACCATTTGAAGTGTTGTATGGTAGGAAGTGCAGATCGCCAATCTGTTGGGAAGAAGTGGGAGAGAAGCAGCTGTCTTCTCCAGAAGTTGTGCAGCAGATGAGAGATCAAATAGATCTGATTCTACAGTGTATGAAAGCTGCACAAGATTGCCAAGCTAGCTATGCGAATCATAGGCGTAGGCCTTTGGAATTTCAAGTTGGAGATCTGGTTTTCTTGAAATTTTCTCCTTTTAGAAATGTTATGAGGTTTGGTCTCATGGGAAAATTATCTCCTCGTTATGTTGGACCTTATGAGATTGTGGAGAGGATCGGTCCTTTGGCTTATATCTTGTTGCTGCCGCCAGATCTGTCCTCATTGCATGATGTGTTTCATGTGTCTATGTTGAGGAAGTATGAGCCAAATCCTTCCCAAGTGTTGTGAACTGACGAGGTGGAGCTGGATCGAACTTTGAGCTATGTCGAATATCCCTTGCAGATCTTAGACAGGAAGGAGAAACAGCTCAAGAACAAGACCATTCCTTTGGTAATGGTACAGTGGAGCAAACATGGTAGAGAAGAAGCTACGTGGGAGTTAGAGGAGAAAATGCAACGTGAGTGGCCTCATCTGTTCGAATAGATCTTGCTTTAACTCCAGTAGCTAGTTTTCTTGTTGTTGTTTTCCAATTATCTTGAACTCTTGGTTAGTAGCCTCATCTGGTCTTTCAGATCTGGGTGTTTTTGCTAAGAGTGATGCGACGCCGTTTAGAGAGACACGTGTATTAAAATTAGTCGTATAGTGGTGCGACGTCGTTTGATAGTAGTAGCGTATGGTCCAGATCTGGAGTGTTACTCAGATCTGAGTGGGTATCAACTTTGAGCCAGTAATGTCGGTGGTTACTGTTCATCATATTTGGGAAACTTAAGTTGTATTTATAGAAGACTTTGACTGGTCTCGTGATATTTCTCGACACTTAGAAATATTTCCCGTAACTTTACTCTGTCGCGATACCCTAGCTACTGTTCACCGAAGACTATTTTTCCGATTTTCGGTGGTAGAAGACTCAAATTAGAGCAAGAGTGGTAGCGTTGGACTCCCCTTGTCAAGGCGTATCTTCTTATACCTCTTTCGAATGATTGGGTTAAGCTGGAAGAAGATCGCGAGCGAAGCTACCTTGTGTAGTCTGTTAGCATTTCGGCAGATTTGCCTTTCCGTTCAGGTAGTGCTTTCGGGTAAGCGCAGTGGCGGATCCGGATCCCGTTCCCTGGGCACAGCGGAAGTTTCAAAATTTTGCACCGGAAACGTTCAATACATAACATAAATCAACAATAAACATCCATAGGATGTTTGAATTGTTACCTTGCTGGCGCCTGGCTCCGACCAGTTTCACAAGGAAACTGGCACTTCAACGGTAGGCGGCGATAGATCTCCTAATCCGGTCCACGACTGGAAACAGGACTCCTTCTTCAGTCTGCACTAGAAGAGCTGACGAATTTACCACGAACGGAATCTCCACGACAAGGTGATTGGAATAAGTCCGATCACGGCAAGCGGCGGCGGCGCGGCGGCAAGGCGGCGGCGGCCGAGAGAGGCGGGAGGAGAGGGGTGGGCGGCGCTTGGAGGCTAGGGTTTTGTGTTGTGTAGTATGTCATACATCAACCCTAGGCCATGCATATGTAGACTAGTGATGGGCTTGGACCGGCCCAATGGGCCTGGGTCAGGCCCAGGTCCATATGAACATTCGGTTCATTTCCATCACCGTGGCTTCATCATAACTC
>KV000902.1:44593-57943 GCA_001598015.1 Dorcoceras hygrometricum | reverse complement strand
CTATGCATACATCTTGGAGATCAAATAGTGACATCGCGTGTGTTACTAGGTAAACCCATTTACCTAAAACACATCTAGTACTCTGGCCAGAGATTTATCACACTATTGCCTCCTCAGATAGCATAGGATATCCACGCATAAAAGCAAGCGGTGAATCCTCGACAACGAAGCATCGACTCCTACATGCATCGGGACCTCACCCAATCCCGCCACGTAATGACCCCAAATGAGTCGATAAACGGGTCAATGTGAGGAACCTATCATGTAGAGTCTCAATGACGTTTCGAGTAGTGAGGACTAATCAGTACAACCAAGACCTCGGACTTATCCACTCGACAAATGGTAACCACTTGAAAAGTCCGAACGAGGGTAATTCGATAGATCACCAGGTCACTATCCATCTGCATGCTCAGAACATCACAATGTTCCCTACCAATGAAACGTGGTACTTCGCATCGCAGATGCTAGTCTCAAGCTCGGGCGGCCTTATCCTCATTTTGACGGCCCAATCGACTAGGAACGAGTTTAGAATACACAGTGACTATTAGATGTGTTTCATGATAGCCATCATATCCACTATCACATCTAACATACACTATGGTGCATTCTAGGTCTTTATCCAACACAATTGTTAACATTATAACATAATGAAAATAAAGAATGCCATAAAAGAAATGCGTATTTCATAAATAAAGATCGTCATACACAAGAGTCAATAAAACACACACGCCACAAGTTGGCTAGTTGGGCATCTACTCTAACAAGAGCTAGATCCTCCCTTATACTTCGTTTAGAGCTGTTTGTTGTGCTAGAAGGGTAGGATTGATCTGGTGGATCTCGTAGCTCCCAGTTCATAGTTCTGTGCTACAGTCTCTGAGTTTCGTTGTTGTTTGGCCAACCAGGTGGCAGATTTGAGTACTCGGGACTTCTATTGTGGTAATTATAGCTCAGAAGTGAAGGTACGGATGTGAGCTTGTGTTACAACTTTAGATTGAGCATGATATTATGTGTGCTGCTGTGTAAGCTATCTTTGCTTGCCTCTGTTCTGTACTGGCTATTATATATGTTGCATACACGCATTTTCCATGATGAGCTCAGATCTTGTTAGCCGTTTCTTGCTATGCTAATCTGTGAGTACCAGGATGCTTGTACTGAGGACGAGCGGCAATACCGTGCTACTCATCTCCCTGTTGGGTTTCTGTTAGCCGCTATGAGCTTAGTGGATAGCTACCACGTCTCATGAGCTTGGCAACAGCAGGTTGAGTGATCTGTTGTGCATCTGGTACCGTGTGTTGAGACGAGTGGGTAGCTCCCATATACTCACACACCCCGTGGCCACTATCTTCATTGATCTGTATCAGTTGTTGAGCTGCTATTGAGATTCCTTTGGCTCCCTGCTTTCGGTTGTAGCCTGTTGTTTTCCTCATGCATAGCACGTGCATTTATATCTGTTGCTATCTAACTGCTGTTTTTCAGTTGCTCTGTCACGCCCCGAGATCGAGACTCACGACATCGGCAATGTTAAAACAATTATAAAATTGTAAAAACACTAAGCCTCATAGTATAGCTCAAAAACAAGTCTGTTACATAATCGAATAATCGTCTTTACAATTGAAAATCAAAGTTGAATAACAGAAATGTGGAAGCGAAATTTACATTAACAGTCTAAATATTCACCAGCCCCAGAACAGCTCTTGTTCTTCCTCTTCAACCTGTTCTTCGTTCTTATCTGGTGGGAGAAGTAAGGGATGAGTGTTTGGGGAAACACTCAGCAAGTGGAGGATACCATTCGAGCATAACAAAATATACATATACTGAATAACAGATTTCAGAACAGAGCATATACAGAACAGAGCATAGCATAACAGGTAGCACTGATCTTTACTTCGTCTGTATGGTTTACTGATCAGTACCTAAGTTTTTACTCCTCTAAGGGGTCGAGGTCATAGTTACACCACGTAACTCAGAGTGTGGAATATTCCGTAGACCCATATTAAGACAGAAACATCAGCGCTGAAACAGAGCATAGATCATAGCATGAACTTGACACGAAACGAAATATGATACGAAACAAGTGCTCGAACAGTAATTCAAACCAGAACGTAGCATGAATAATATATATAGTATTCAAACGAATATATACATAGAAAAATCCCACTTACTGTCTCCTGAAGTTTCTGGTGGTTCAAGGAAAGAGAAACAATACTCAACTCAGACGAGATCTGGAACACTAAATCTGGCACACTACGTACAACACTGTGGTACAGCTTGGCAGGATCTTCTTTTAGGAGTTTACTGGTATATTTTACTGAGAATTTCGGAATGAGTGTGACAAATCTGATGCCATAACCTAGTATTTATAGATGTAGGAGTGGAGTGTCAAGAGGTCAGCCATTAAAGCCTTAAATTCCTGATTTGATGGTATAAACCTGGCTGTTACAAGAGTAACGGTTTAGGCATTGAATTGGGTGGTTTAATTGGTCATTAACTCCCTAATTCGACAGTTACAATTGCAAAATCTGATTTGTAACAGCTTGCTGAAATTCGTGGGCTGCGTTTTCCTTACCAAATCTGAATTTACGTCGCCAAATCTGAATTGACTTGGTCAAAGCTGAGTTGATCAGTCTAGAGCTACGTTGACCAGTCCGGAGCTGAGTTGACCAGTCCAGAGCTGTGTTGACCAGTCCCAAATCTGAGTCGACTGTTTGACCGTCCCAGATCTGAGTTGACCATTGACCGTCCCAAATCTGATTTTTTTTGGTTTTAAATCCCTCCATCCTTAAAAGAAGTTTCGTCCTCGAAACTTTGGTTACCTTAATCGTCGAAAAGGTAGGGATATTGCTTACGCATCTTCTCCTCCATTTCCCACGTGGCTTCTTTCTGGGTGTGGTTGGACCATTGGACCCTGACGTATGGGATTGTTCTTCGTCTAAGTACCTGGTCCTTTGTGTCCACGATTCTAATTGGGACTTCTTCATAGTTCAGTCCTTCGGTCAGATTCCCTTCCACAAGGAGTGGTCCTTCATCAAGAACGTGATTAGAATCCGAGATATATCTCCTTAGTTGTGAGACATGGAAGACATTGTGGATTCTTGACATACTGGGTGGTAAGGCCAGTCTGTAGGCAAGTGTTCCTACTCTTTTCAAGATTTAGAATGGTCCGACATATCGGGGATTCAGCTTTACGGCCTTATAAAATCGGACTACTCCTTTCATTGGAGAAACCTTGACATACACTTTTTCGCCTACCTCGAAGTCCAAGGGTCTTATCTTTAAGTCTGCCCAGATTCTCTGTCGATCCTGGGATGCCTTCAGTCTCTACTTTATGATGTCCACCTTTTTCACTGTCTCCTGAACGAGTTCAGGTCCTGTGATGGCCTTTTCTCCAACCTCATCCCAATACAGCGGCGATCGACATTTCCGTCCATAGAGTGCTTCAAATGGTGTCATTCATATGCTGCTGTGGTAGCTATTGTAGTATGCGAACTCTATTAGAGGTAGATGCTCGCTCCAATTACTACCAAAGTCCGGCATGTCCGCAGCATGTCTTCTAGGGTCTGGATAGTTCTCTCAGTTTGGCCATCTGTCTGTGGATGGTAAGCTGTACTGAGGGTAACTTTACTCCCCATGGCTTCTTGGAAGCTCTTCCAGAAACGAGATACGAATCTTGGATCCCTATCTGACAGAATGCTGGTCGGGACTCCATGCAGTCTGACGATGTTGTCCGTGTACAACGAAGTGAGCTTATCCAAGCCGTAGTTCATTCGGACAGGCAGGAAGTGAGCAGACTTTGTTAACCTATTCACGATTACCCATATTCCATCATGGCCTAATCTTGTCTTCGGCAGACCTACTACAAAGTCCATGGATATGTTTTCCCATTCCAATCTGGAATTTCCAGTGGTTGCAATTCGGACAGGCAGGAAGTGAGCAGACTTTGTTAACCTATTCACGATTACCCATATTCCATCATGGCCTAATCTTGTCTTCGGCAGACCTACTACAAAGTCCATGGATATGTTTTCCCACTTCCAATCTGGAATTTCCAGTGGTTTCAATAATCCTCCAGGTCTTTGATGTTCTGCCTTGACTTGTTGACATACGTGGAACCTAGCAACAAACTCAGAAACATCTCTTTTTATCCCATTCCACCAGAAGTGTTCTTTCAAATCCCTATACATATTTGTACTTCCTGGGTGGTTTGAGAAGTTATATTTATGTGCTTCAGACATCACTTCCTGACGGAGGTTATCAACGTCGGGTACACATAGTCGTCCGTTCATCCAAAGAATCCCATCTTGGTATGCTCGAAAATAATTCATTTTCCCTTCCTTGATCTGTTCTTTCAGCCTCGTTAAGCTGGGGTCTTGATCCTGCTTTAGCTTGACCAATTCTCTAAGACACGGCTGGGCTAAGATCGATGATAAAGTCACTTTACCCATGTTTTTACGACTTAATGCATCAGCTACCTTATTTCTTTTTCTGAATGGTAGCTTATTGTTAAATAAAAATCCTTAAATAGTTCAATCCATCGTCTCTGTCTCATATTCAATTCCTTTTGGGTGAATATATACTTGAGGCTCTGATGGTCTGTGAATACTTCACACTTTGCCCCGTAAAGGTAGTGTCGCCAAATCTTTAGAGCAAAAACTACCGCAGCTAGCTCTAGATCATGGGTTGGGTAGTTGTGTTCATGTGTCTTTAGTTGTCTTGAGGCATAATCAATTACTCTGCCATCTTGCATGAGTACACGCAAAAACAAAGTCCAAAGGAAGGAAATTTATAATAGAATAGAGAGGAAGAATCCAAGCAACAGATAGTTGCGTCCTAGCGTAGCGCGAAAGGACTGTACGCGCATAAAGACTATATAGAAATATGAAAGTGGACTAAAAGTAGTCTACACTACGCCTTCAGAGGGCATCCTAGTCCTCATTTAGATGCATCGCTGTAGATAGTAAAGCTTTTTGTCCCCTACGGGTAGCGTCAGAACAGGGGCAGATGCAAGTTTTGTCTTCAGACTTTCGAAACTTGCCTCACATTCTTCGTTCCAGTTGAACTTGTAGTTCTTCTGGGTGAGTCTAGTGAGTGGTAAGGCTATTGAAGAGAAGCCTTTTACGAACTTTTGATAATAGCCGGCCAATCCCAAGAAGCTTCTAACTTCTGTCACCGTCTTAGGTATAGGTCAGTCCATGATAGCTTCTATCTTCTTTGGATCCACTGATACTCCTGCTTCGCAAATTACATGGCCTAGGAATGCCACACTTTTCTGCCAGAATTCGCAATTCTTGAACTTGGTGTACAGTTGTTTCTCGCTCATGGTTTGAAGGGTAATTCGAAGGTGTTCCTTGTGTTCTTCTTCACTTGGTGAATACACGAGTATATCGTCTATGAACACCACCACAAATTTGTCGAGGAATGGTTTGACTACCCGGTTCATGAGGTCCATGAAGGCCGCTGGTGCATTGGTTAGACCAAATGGCATCACCGTGAATTCGTAATGACCATATCTTGTTCTAAATGCAGTTTTAGGAACATCCGCAGCCTTGTTATTAGTTGGTGATAACCCGACCTCAAATCTAACTTGGAGAAGGTTGCAGCTCCTTTAAGTTGATCAAATAGGTCGTCAATTCTTGGAAGAGGATATTTATTCTTGATTGTGATCTTGTTCAACTCTCTGTAGTCGATACACAATCTCATAGTTCTCCTTCTTATTGACGAATAACACTGGAGCTCCCCAAGGTGACACACTGAGTCTGATCTGATTTTTGTCTAGCAGTTCTTGTAGTTGATCCTTGAGGTCCTTGAGTTCAGCAGGTGCCATCCGGTAGGGTGCCTTGGAGATTGGGTCCGTCCCTGGCACCAGGTTGATTTCGAACTCAATTTCTCTGTCAGGCACTTTTCCAGGTAAGTCATCTGGAAACACATCTGCGAACTCTTGCACTACTGGGATGTCTTATATTTTGAGTTCGTCTCCTTCTTTCACTTCGTGGATCATGGCCAAGAAAACTTTTGCTCCTGACTTCATGGCTGTCCATGCTTGGGCAGTAGAAAGTAGGGACTTTTGCTCCTTGTTCTTACCATAATATATCAGCTCCTCTTGGTCAGGGGTTTGGAGTTTCACACTCTTACCTCGACAATCTACCAGTGCATGGTTCTTAGATAGCCAATCCATCCCGAAGATGGCATCAAATATGACCATGTTGAGTTGTATCAGGTTTGCAGAGAGTGAACGATCGTTTATGGATATCTCGCAGTCTCGATGGATCTTACGCGTTTCAATTGTAGCGTTGGTAGGAGTTACTACTCTATACGGTTCACATAGAATTTCAGGCTCTAGCCCTAACTTTTTAGCAAACCTCCTAGCTATGAACGAATGCGTAGCACCACAGTCAAACAACACATAAGCAGGCAGCTTGCTGATAAAAATGGTACTTGACACCACGTCGCTGGCAGCTTCAACTTCTTCCTGTGTCATTGCAAACACACGAGCATTGGGTTTATCCTCCATGGGCTTTGGCTTGCTCGAAGCCTCATTGCTCGATCCAGCCTTTGGACCTTGGTTTTTCGGACAATCCGCAATCTGATGGCCCAACTTTTCACACTTAAAGCATGCACCGCTTTTCTTGCGACAATCTCCACTATGACGGTAACGGCAAGAGGTGCAAGGTTCCAACATTTGGTTTTTTGATGCAGATGCTGATCCGTGGTTGTTGAGGTTTGGCCGCTTGGTATTAGGCCCACCGTGTGAAGTCTGAGCATTGAGGGGGCGCTTGTTCTTGTTGTCAGCTTCCCGCCTCTTTATGTCAGTCTCTGCTCGGATTGAAGCTCCCATTAAATCCTCAAAGCTTGTGGCTTGTTAGACTGCAAGGGCTGACTGGATACGGTTACTCAGACCCTTCTTGAATCGGTGCATCTTTAGAGTATTATCAGCCATGATTGTTGGGACATAGGTGCCCAATGAGTTGAACTTGGAGATATACTCTACTACCGACATGTCTGCAGTCTGAGTGAAAGTCTCAAACTCGCTGAGACGTTGCATTCTGACTTCCATTGGAAAGTATTGTTTCAAGAATGCTTCCCGAAATCTTTGCCACGTGATTTGTCCATTTGCAGTCATGGTCGGCTTGACTGCTTCCCACCATTTCCCAGCTTTGTAGTCAAGGAGTGGTGTTACAACGTCTACCTTGAAAGCGTGATGCAGATGCTGATCCGCGGTTGTTGAGGTTTGTCCGCTTGGTATTAGGCCCACCGTGTGAAGTCTGAGCATTGAGGGGGCGCTTGTTCTTGTTGTCAGCTTCCCGCCTCTTTATGTCAATCTCTGCTCGGATTGAAGCTCCCATTAAATCCTCAAAGCTTGTGGCTTGGTAGACTGCAAGGGCTGACTGGATACGGCTACTCAGACCCTTCTTGAATCGGTGCATCTTTAGAGTATTATCATCCATGATTGTTGGGACATAGGTGCCCAATGAGTTGAACTTGGAGATATACTCTACTACCGACATGTCTGCAGTCTGAGTGAAAGTCTCAAACTCGCTGAGACGTTGCATTCTGACTTCCATTGGAAAGTATTGTTTCAAGAATGCTTCCCGAAATCTTTGCCACGTGATTTGTCCATTTGCAGTCATGGTCGGCTTGACTGCTTCCCACCATTTCCCAGCTTTGTAGTCGAGGAGTGGTGTTACAACGTCTACCTTGAAAGCGTCTGGGACTTCCAGTAGTCGAAGTTACGTTTCAATATTTTTCATCCAAGTCTGGGCAACTTCGACGTCAGGGCTCCCATCGAAGGTGGGAGCTTTGTTCTTGGGAAGGGACTCGTAGTAGTACTTAGTCCCACGAGGTGGAGGAGTAGGAGGAGGAGCTTGGTTGTTGTTGGGGTTGACCAACACTTGGAGAGTCGTGGCAACTGTAGTAGCTATCGCCATCAGGTCTTCTCTGCCAAGACCACCTCTTGAATTGGAGGATCCTTTGCCTCCATTGTTACTGTCGTTTCTCCGGTTGCCTGCCATATTCTGTCATTGGAAAGCTTTTACTAAGAATGGTTGTGTATAGTTGCAAAATAATCGAGAATACTATAACTCGGAAGGATAAGAAAATTTTGGAGAGAAGAATGAGCAATGTTTATTCAAAAGATAAAACAGTTTTTTTCATTCATCAACAAAAGCAATGTTATTCAAAAGATAAAACAGTTTTTTTTCATTCATCAACAATATCTCCCTCGCCCACAGAATATCCTCATGCTCTTCTCCTTCCGGGACATCTTCCGATTCTTCCTCCCATTCATCATCAAATGGAGCAGGAGCACTGTTGTCTTCTTGCAGACCTTGGATTGTTTGGAGTAGGCTAGATTTCTCCTCTACCAGGGCCTCGATGATAAGGTATTGCTCTTGGATCGTATCTTCGGCCTCTTGGATACGAGCCTGCAAATTATGGTGGCACTCCATATGGCTCTCTATAGCCTGTTTCTTCTTTGCCTTCATCCTTTCAATCTTCTTGGACATATAAAGGCCTATTTCAGTAAGTCCGGCAATGGTCAAGTGCGAGGCCTCTAGTGCTACTTGGGTACTCTTGTGCTCTTTCTTAGCCTCAACATGCTGAGACATACGGCGGTCGATGTCATTATGGCACAGGTTCATCGTATTTCGCAAGCTATGGTTATCACATCTATGGATATGTAAATCTCTTTCCAGGGTGGATATCTTCGTTTCCAATCCTTCCTTTATAGCAGCTGACTCTCGCCTCTCGATTGCTAGTTTGGCTCCAAGGCGTCTAATCATGCGGCTTTGGTTGTCAAGGGCAATTTGCTTCATGCGAAGGGTAGCAGCAGCACGAGTACGGGGGACAGAGGGGGCCATTTCCTAAAATCAAAGATATTTTCAAAAATAGAAAGTTGTGATATTATTCCATAAACTGAAAGTACTAACCATAGGGATCACATAACAGCTGACGGAACCGAAATCGGAGTTCTATACAAAAAGTTATTGAATTTTCAAATCTTTCCAAAAACTACAAAAACACGATTTTGGAGGCCTAAACTATGGAATTTGGCCAAAACATTAAGCCTCATAGCATAGCTCAAAAACCAGTCTGTTACATAATTGAATCGTCTTTACAACTGAAAATCAAAGTTGAATAACAGAAATGCGGAAGCGAATTTACATTAACATTCTAAATATTCACCAGCCCCAAAACAGCTCTTGTTCTTCCTCTTCAACCTGTTCTTCGTTCTTATCTGGTGGAAGAAATAAGGGATAAGTGTTTGGGGAAACACTCAGCAAGTGGGAGATACCATTCGAGCATTACAAAATATACATATACTGAATAACAGATTTCAGAACAGAGTAATATACAGAACAGAGCATAGCATAACAGGTAGCACAGATCTTTACTTCGTCTCTATGGTTTACTGATCAGTCCCTAATTTTTACTCCTATAAGGGGTCGAGGCCATAGTTACACCACGTAACTCAGAGTGCGGAATATTCCGTAGATCCATATTACGACAGAAACATCATGTTAGAGTAGCCCAACTAGCCAACTTGTGGCGTGTGGGTTTTATTGACTCTTGTACATGACAATCTTTATTTATGAAATTCGCATTTATTTATTGCATTATTTATTTTCATTATGTTATAATGTTAACAAGTGTATTGGATAAAGACCTAGAATGCACCATAGTGTATGTTAAATGTGATAGTGGATATGATGGCTATCATGAAACACATCTAATAGTCACTGTGTATTCTGAATTTGTTCCTAGTCGATTGGGCCGTCAAAATGAGGATAAGGCCGCCCGAGCTTGAGACTAGCATCTACGATGTGAAGTACCATGTTTCATTGGTAGGGAACATTTTGATGTTCTGAGCATGCAGATGGATAGTGACCTGGTGATCTATCGAACTACCCTCGTTCGGACTTTCCAAGTGGTTACCATTTGTCGAGTGGATAAGTCCGAGGTCTTGGTTGTACTGATTAGTCTTCACTACTCGAAACGTCATTGAGACTATACATGATAGGCGCCTCACTTTGACTCGTTTACCGACTCACTTGGGGTCATTAGGTGGCGGGATTGGGTGAGGTCCCGATGCATGTAGGAGTCGATGCTTCGTTGTCTAGGATTCACCGCTCGCTTTTATGCATGGATATCCTATGCTATCTGAGGCTATCAGTGATACCTAGGGGATCATGGGGTGATGTTGCTAGGCGCTTTACCATGGTCCGATGGGCAAGTCCGAAATTGTGATTTCGGAGTCACAATGGTTGTGGGCCCACGGCTAGCTGTATCCCTGAACCATTTAGGGTCACACAAGTACTGGATTCATGATTCCTGCATGGAAGCTGAGCTCAATGTGTTGAGCATAGGAGAAGGAATTTGGGGAGTGCGACTTCCTAAAAGTCAACAGGGGTCAATTGCGATTTCCCAAAGTTGAGGGGCTAAACTGTAATTTTGGACTAGGTGGTCTGAAAAATTGTTTTCACATCATAATACTCAGTTTTGGAAACTGAGTCGATCGGTCCGATCTGATCGTCGATCGGGATTATGATGAAGCCACGGTGATTTAAATGAACCGAATGTTCATATGGACCTGGGCTTGACCCAAGTCCATTGGGCCGGTTCAAGCCCATTACTCACCTTTATGTATGACTAGTCTAGGGTTGAATTGAACACTAAGTCTCATACTAAACCCTACATAGCGCCGCCCCACCTCCATTCTTCCTTCGGCCGCCGCACGCCGCCCTCTCCCGCCGCCGAGCGCCGCCGCCTCGTGATCGGACTTGTTTCGATCACCGCGACGAGGAGATTCCATTCGTGTCGAATTCGTCAGTCCTTCTAGTGCAGGCTGACAAAGGATTCGTGCTTCCGATCGTGGACCTGATTAGACGATCTACCGCCGCCTACCTTTTGAAGTGCCGGTTTCCCTGTGAAACTGGTCGGAGCCAGGCGCCTAGACGCCAGCAAGGTAACAATCGATAAACGCCCTATGAATGGTTTATTGATTAGTTTTAATGTATTGAACGTATCTCGGGGCAAAAATTTTAACTTCCGCTGTGCCCCCGGGAAACGGGATCCGGATCCGCCACAGTCACCAACTCGCTGGCTGCTGCCTCCGCGCAACTGGTTGCGCGATGGGAGGCAGCGCCGCGCGAGAGAGACGCCGCGCATGGCGCGGCCAGCATGCGGCCGTGTGCCGCACGCTACGTTGGCGGCGGCCGCCGTCCGGCGATCCTCGTGACGATGCGACGACTGTTCTGTCCTCTAGGTTTTGTTTCGGGCCTGTCCCGGGCAGCCCATGAAGTTTTCGGGCCAATATTCGATATTGGGCCGATTTTGTTCGGAGCAAAATTGATTTTGAAATTTTAGACATTTTGGGCCTAAAATTGTTCTAAGCCCAATTTGATGCAATTAAAAATTACAAAATGTGATTTTAGTTATGAAATATGATTTTATAATTAAAATATGAATTTGTTGATTAAAATATGATTTTGTCGACAGAATGCGATTTTATTTATAAAATGCGATTTTATAATTAAAATATGATTTTTTGGGTAAATATCAAATATGATTTGATTATTTAAATTTATGTCAATTAATTAGATTGATTGCATGTTTGGGATGATCGAGAGCCGTGCCCAATGTGTTAGGTGTATGCTATAGGTTTTGCGATTTTGGTTGTATATATATTGTTGATATCGATTAAAGTGGGTCTGTTTGTGGCCCGTTCCCACCCCTACAAATTTGTATCCCAATGTGTCATGGCAATTTAGATGTAAATTACTAGATTAGTGGGAGGACAATTTGAAGACGGTGGAGATGACGATCAAAGATGTTGAAGACCGAAGATTTGTAAAACCGAAAGCAATTGTAATAGGATTGCATTGCATATTGCATTTCACCTAGGACTGGACCCAGGTCCGTGATTGGAAACCACGGACCGCATAGCTCTCGCGATCGATCATCCCATTTCTTATATATGCGATATATATGTGTTTAGTTGAATCCGCATGTTTTACATTTTGATTTAAAATATTATTGAGACCAAATTTTAAAATTAAAATTCCTCGTTTTAAATATGACTTAAAACTGATATCAAGATTAAAAGTTTATTCGATAAACTAAGGGAATTTAAATTTGTTTATATTTTCCTACCTTCCATCAACGATGAGTGTACGTCGATGCTACCCGAATACGTGGCCCGACTCATATTATTGAGGGGGTTATGTATGCCGGAAAGCTGTACACGTCATTGACACTTGTTGTGAGTCGGTTGGAACTCCCTTTAACGTTGGCTCATATTATTGGGGACGTTAAGGGGACCGTCCTTCACAACTCAACATTGATGGGTCATATTGACACGTGATAGTAATCGGCGTCATATTATTGGGCCCTTACTGGACTTGAGGTAAATACATGGAGGTTGCACCGGTTGCAATTGGGCTCTACCTTTTGGGGGTCATGGTTGGCTGATATTATTCGGGACCATGATCGCTCGATTGGACTCTGTGTACCCACTAAGGAAACTTGCTTTCCCGATTTCATTAGAGGGTGGTGAAATCGTTAAAATAGTGGAGGGTAATTCATAAAACTAAATGACCTTATTTTATGTCTTAGCGTTTTTCATATATAGTTAGTAATGCATGTCTGTTTTTCTTTTCAGTATAAACTGCTTTAAAATGTCTTCGATCAAAAACCCACTCACTGCTATACTGGATAGCAACAAGTTCACCGGTCTGAACTACCAAGACTGGCTTCGGAACCTCAACATTGTGTTGGCTTCGGAGAAACTTCTCTATACGATAGAGAAGAGCCCTCCGAAGGAAGCCCCTGCCGATATCAGCCCTGAGGAGCTGACTACGCTTAAACAATGGTGGGACGACAAGCTTAAGACTCAATTCTATGTGATGTCATCGATGTCCAACGAAATGCAACGGCGCTTTGAGAAGACGAAGTATGCTGCTGACATACTCTTTCATCTTAAGGAACTGTATGGGGAGAACTCTCGACATGAGAGGTTCACCGCTGTCAAGGAGCTTATGACGGGCCGAATGCGCGATGGGACTTCGGTCCGCGAGCATGGGGTTCGTATGATTGGGCTCGTTGAAAAGTTGGCAGGCCTTGATATCACACTTCCACATGAGCTGTCTGTGGATGTGCTTCTCCTCTCACTACCCGCTGCATTCGACCCCTTTGTGGTAAACTTCAACATGAACAAGCTGGCAGCCACCCTTGAAGAGGGGGTTAACATGCTGGTCGTGTTTGAGGGAATCATAAAGAAGGACAAGCCCGTCCTCCTTATGGGCTCTTCTTCCTCTGCGAAGAAGGGGCCCAGACGCAAGGGTAAGAAGCGTTCTGCCC
>KV000902.1:3721-40358 GCA_001598015.1 Dorcoceras hygrometricum | reverse complement strand
GGGGCTTCTCACTCCGACCGGTTTGCCGACTCACTTGGGTTCATAAGGCGTCGGGATTGGGTGAGACCCCGATGCGATGCATGTAGGAGTCGATGCTTCGTTGTCGAGGATTCACCGCTCGCTCTCATGCGTGGATATCCTATGTTATCTGAGGATAGTGTGATATACACTCGCGATGTCACTATTTGATCTCCAAGATGTATGCATAGCTATCGGATCTCTAGCGACTTTCGATTTACCAATGGTCGTTGATCTGATCGGGATATATGTGTTGAAAGGACCGTACTGTACGCTAACCACGACCAACTGGTTCTTGCAGGAGCTATCAGTGATACCTAGGGGATCATGGGGCGATGTTGCCTAGGCGCTTTACATGGTCCGATGGCCAAGTCCGAAATTGTGATTTCGGAGTCACAATGGTTGTGGGCCCACGGCTAGCTGTATCCCTGAAGCATTGAGGGTCACACAAGTACTAGATTCATGATTCCCGCACGGAAACTGAGCTCAATGTGTTGAGCATAGGAGAAGGAATTTGGGGAGTGAGACTTCCTAAAAGTCAACAAGGGTCAATTGCGATTTCCCAAAGTTGAGGGGTTAAACTGTAATTTTGGACTAGGTGGTCTGAAAAATTGTTTTCACATCATAATACTCAGTTTTGGAAATTGAGTCGATCGGTCCGATCTGATCGTTGATCGGGATTATGATGAAGCCACGGTGATTTAAATGAACCGAATGTTCATATGGACCTAGGCTTGACCCAAGTCCATTGGGCCGGTTCAAGCCCATTACTCACCTTTATGTATGACTAGTCTAGGGTTGAATTGAACACTAAGTCTCATACTAAACCCTACATAGCGCCGCCCCACCTCCCTTCTCCCTTCGGCCGCCGCACGCCGCCCTCTCCCGCCGCCGACCGCCGCCATGCCGCCGCCTCGTGATCGGACTTGTTTCGATCACCGTGACGAGGAGATTCCATTCGTGTCGAATTCATCAGTCCATCTAGTGCAGGCTGACAAAGGATTCGTGGTTCCGGTCCTGGACTTGATTAGACGATCTACCGCCGCCTACCTTTTGAAGTGCCGGTTTCCCTGTGAAACTGGTCGGAGCCAGGCGCCTAGACGCCAGCAAGGTAACAATCGATAAACGCCCTATGAATGGTTTATTGATTAGTTTTAATGTATTGAACGTATCTCGGGGCAAAAATTTTAACTTCCGTTGTGCCCCCGGGAAATGGGATCCGGATCCGCCACAGTCGCCAACACATAAGTGCTGAAACAGAACATAGATCATAGCATGAACTTGACGAAGTGCCGGTTTCCCTGTGAAACTGGTCGGAGCCAGGCGCCTAGACGCCAGCAAGGTAACAATCGATAAACGCCCTATGAATGGTTATTGATTAGTTTTAATGTATTGAACGTATCTCGGGGCAAAAATTTTAACTTCCGTTGTGCCCCCGGGAAATGGGATCCGGATCCGCCACAGTCGCCAACACATAAGTGCTGAAACAGAACATAGATCATAGCATGAACTTGACATGAAACGAAATCTGATACGAAAAAAGTGCTCGAACAGTAATTCAAAACAGAACGTAGCATGAATAATATATATAGTATTTCAAACGAATATATACATAGCAAAAGTCCACTTACTGTCTCCTGAAGTTTCTGGTGGTTCAAGGTAGCAGAAACAATACTCAACTCAGACGAGATCTGGAACACTAAATCTGGCACACTACGTACAGCACTGTGGTACAGCTTGCGCAGGATCTTCTTTTAGGAGTTTACTGGTATATTTTACTGAGAATTTCGGAATGAGTGAGACAAATCTGATGCCACAGCCTAGTATTTATAGGTGTAGGAGTGGGGAGTAAAGAGGTCAGCCATCAAAGCCTTAAATTCCTGATTTGATGGTCATAAATCTGACTTGTTACAAGCGTAACGGTTTAGGCATTGAATTGGGTGTTTAATTGGTCATTAACTCCCTAATTCGACAGTTACAATTGTGAAATCTGATCTGTAACATCTTGCTGAAATTCGTGGGCTGAGTTTTCCTTACCAAATCTGAATTTACGTCGCCAAATCTGAATTTACGTCGCCAAATATGAATTGACTTGGTCAAAGCTGAGTTGACCATCCAAAGCTGATTTGACCAATCTAGAGCTGCGTTGACCAGTCTAGAGCTGAGTTGACCAGTCCAGAGCTGTGTTGACCAGTCCCAAATCTGAGTTAACTGTTTGACCGTCCCAGATCTGAGTTTACCGTTGACCGTCCCAGATCTGATTTTTTTTATTTTTTTTTGGGTTTTCACATGCTCTCCGTACTGGAGTTTTGACCCCATGTCCCTTTGGGGCTGGATTGTTTGTTTGCCTGTGTGTTGTCCAGGTTTTCCAGGTTTCTTAGCTGGTCGTGGAGATGACCCAACTGGAGGTGTCCCGGGAGGTGGATAGAGTATCCCAGTTATGTATATTATTTATATTAGGCAATAGAGCAGCCTCCGAGGATTACCCCGGAAGGATATGATGTTCTATTGCTAATTTGTATCTATGTTGAGCGAGAGACTTGTTATGTATGTAGCATTGGTAGACGTTCTATGTGTTTGTGAATGTTGTGGTTGTTTTTCTGTTGTTGTAAAACCAGTGTTTTGAGTATCGTTGTATTTTAAATTATTATTTTCTAAGTCAGGCCAAAGCGAAAAATTTTAGCCACTATTTTAAATGCTTCTGCTATTGTTTATTGCGTGGTTAACTCTGTGTTGTGCACCGGGCCTGACACTTAAAATAAGTTGTAGCAAACGAAGGAATCTATTCTTCTTAACTTCATGAATAAATTAAATTGAGCTACAACCCCTCAACAAAAAAAAAATTTCTCCACCAAATAATGTACTGAATCCCATGCATAAATAAATATTTTCCTATCAACATAAGCGGAATAACGCGAGATCGTTGGGAATGTGCCAAGCCGAACTGCCATCCGCTCATAGATCGTACCCCTCGGCCTCAGTATCTGTGCCATCTGCACCAATCAAATGTAGTGAGCCAAAGGGCTCAACAAGTACAAAATAAATGATAGCAAGTACTAAATAATACAATCACATACATTAACATATTATACTCAAATAACTTTTCTCAAACGTTAAATGCGTAAGAAAAACATCATCTTAAATTATTTTCCTTAAAATTCATGAATAGACAATTAACTCGTAAATAAAAAGATTTTCTAGTGAACTTCGTTTCTCGACTTTGGTCCCTCAACCTCAAGTCACTTGATCAAGTTATATAAATACCATGGTACCAGGTTGGAAAGGAACCCCAATACTTTTCTAGAGTCCAGTCCAGTCAAGTGTAAAGGCATTCCAGTACTTTTCTGAAGTCCAATACGTGTCAAGTTGATATGGCCAATCAAGACGTCTCCCGGCAACCATAACCATCATGTTGATATGGCCAAACGGACATATCCCAGCCACCATATCCATCAAATTTAGAAACAATACAGCCAAGTCCCATCACTCAAAACATTTTCAACATATACTCAACATTCTGCCTCAGTAACAATTCTCATACCTCAAAAGTATCAACTTTTCTTTTCCTCATAATTCTCGTAAAATTCGTATTTCAAAATTCTTACAGATTGCTTAAACATCATAATTAGCTTAAATCGTCATTTTAATTTTTTCATGACAATGGGCTGCCCATCTCAGACCACGCACAACTAGCTTACAGCGTCCAGTACAACACGTGCTACCCGGTACAGTTCACACCTCAACAGTTCAGCTTGGGGCTCAGATCATGCACTCTCCCTCAGCTAGCAATACTCAGGTCAGCACATCTACCCAGATCAAATCGCGGTTTTGGACCATATCACACACTAAACAGCACAGAGTACTCGACTCAGCTTAGAGTACGTAGATCAGATTGCAACCCACCTCTCAGCTTAGGATTCTCTACTCAGCTTACGTTGGTCGACTAAGCTCACGGGTGTCAACTCAGCTCTCGATCGTCAACTAAGCTCGGTCAACTCAGCTTATGGTTAACTAAACTCTCGACCTCGACACAGCTTACGACCACGACACCAACTTACGACCACCACACAGCTTACGACCACGACACAGCTTACGACCCGACACAGCTTACGGCATTGGCACAGCTTACGACACGACACAGCTTACGAACACGACACAGCTTATGACCTCAATACAGCTTACGGCCCAACACAGCTTCCGCCTCGACACAGCTTGTGACCCCGACACAGCTTACGACCCGACACAGGTTACGCCCTCGACATAGCTTACGACCACAAGATAGCTTATGACCCGACATAGCTTACGTCCTCAACACAGCTTGTGACCTAAGCAAGGATCCAAACATGGCTAGAAAAAAGCCCGGGGCATGTCCTACCTCTGCCCCTTTTCCCTCGACATCACAGCCATTGGTCCCTGCTCTAAACTGAGACATCGCCTAGCTTAACCTCAACCCTCAACAAACCATCGAGCCTTTCCGACAATTCCAATTCTAGGCAGCCTTGTCATGATAAACAGAAAAAGATACATCACAATGGACATAAATTCGAAGCCTCAAATCGTTGAAATCTAAAGTTTAAAAACAACCAAAAAATAAACTGACGGCATAGCTAAGACAGGTGTTGATATGAGGGCATAGCTAAGACAGGCGCTGATATGAGGGCTTGCTTTACCGAAACTGTGCTGGAACTCCGGGATCCATATATACTTGGCATTCTTCTACGTTAGTGCATTCAAGGGCACCACAATGGATGAAAAGCCCTCAATAAACTTGCGATAATATCCTGAAATCCTAGAAAACTACGGATCTCAGATGCATTCCTTGGAACTTCCCACTCTCTAACTGCTCCACCTTCGACGGATCAACTTCTACTCCTATGATGGAAATAATGTGACCAAGGAATGTCACTCTCTCCAACCAGAATTAACACTTGATGAATTTTGCATATAACTTCCGCTCCCTCAAAACTCATAAGACCATCCGCAGATGGCGGCCGTGCTCCTCCCTGCTCAAATGAGATAGTCATCAATGTAGATGATGACAAAGTGATCAAGGTACGGCTGAAATACTCGGTTCATGAGATCCATGAAGATCGTTGGCGCATTAGTCAATCCAAAGGACATCAACCAAGAACTCGTAGCGGCCATAGCGAGTCATGAACGCCGCATTATGCACATCTGATTCTCTCACTTCAGCTGATGGTAGACAGAGCGAAGGTCTATCTTGGAGAATATCGAATCTCCCTGCAACTGATCAAAGAGATCCTCAACCTCGAGGCAATGGGTACTTATCTTGATAGTCACTTCGTTCAACTCTCTATAATCAATGCCGAGTCACTGAATTTATGAATAGGGAATCTCATACCCGTATCTATCTGATTAATGTAGAAAGAGTGAAATTCGGTGGGGGGGGGCGGTGAGTGTTAGGGTAAAATTCAGAAGTTTTGGTGATGAAAAATTGACAAGAAATGAAATTCGGAGAGGAGATTAATCGAACCAAAGTAACAAGATCTGGATGAGACTTACCACGTTGAAATGAAGAAACCAGATCGGAGTAGAGCCAAGCTGATCAAGGATAGACCATCTCAGCGCATTTGGTCAAAGCTGAGTATAGAACCTTAAGAAGTGATGGATTAATATAGACCAGCTGGACACTGGGATTTACAGGAACCAGCTCAGGATATTGAACCAGCTGAAGGCTAAGACAATACAGGTACCAGCTCAGTATTCAGAACGTGAAAACCAACTTGGTATAGGACAACGCAGACCAGCTAAGACAGAGACAACTTAGCAATTCAAATTTTGGATTGTCTGAAATCTGGTACGTCCTGATGAATGACATTTGACATCTCTTCACTATCAGGTAGTCGTCGAAACTACTTTGAGCTAAAACCAGATACGTAGTGATACGGTACAAACTGAAGACGGCGTAGAGTTGCTAAAAAGGGCAATGCATTTAATGAAGCTTTACTTTCATCGTACAAGCATTTAAAGCGTTTCAGGAAATTCAATTTGGATGCATTCAACGTGTCTACTGGTAACATTTATTACCTTTGAATCCGAATAGTATATATATGGAAGAGTAAATCAGCTGAGAAGGGGGACGACAAACAATGAGACTATTGAACACACAAGATAACCAATTCTTCACAGAAGCAGAGTTCATCTTGAACCAGCTTACTTAAGTGACACAGGCATAGATTGTTTTCTTTATTCCTCTGTGTCACAAACTCTTCTATTGAGATTAATCGAACCAAAGTAACAAGATCTGGATGAGACTTACCACGTTGAATGAAGAACCAGATCGGAGTAGAGCCAAGCTGATCAAGGATAGACCATCTCAGCGCATTTGGTCAAAGCTGAGTATAGAACCTTAAGAAGTGATGGATTAATATAGACCAGCTGGACACTGGGATTTACAGGAACCAGCTCAGGATATTGAACCAGCTGAAGGCTAAGACAATACAGGTACCAGCTCAGTATTCAGAACGTGAAAACCAACTTGGTATAGGACAACGCAGACCAGCTAAGACAGAGACAACTTAGCAATTCAAAATTTGGATTGTCTGAAATTTGGTACGTCCTGATGAATGACATTTGACATCTCTTCACTATCAGGTAGTCGTCGAAACTACTTTGAGCTAAAACCAGATACGTAGTGATACGGTACAAACTGAAGACGGCGTAGAGTTGCTAAAAAGGGCAATGCATTTAATGAAGCTTTACTTTCATCGTACAAGCATTTAAAGCGTTTCAGGAAATTCAATTTGGATGCATTCAACGTGTCTACTGGTAACATTTATTACCGTTGAATCCGAATAGTATATATATGGAAGAGTAAATCAGCTGAGAAGGGGGACGACAAACAATGAGACTATTGAACACACAAGATAACCAATTCTTCACAGAAGCAGAGTTCATCTTGAACCAGCTTACTTAAGTGACACAGGCATAGATTGTTTTCTTTATTCCTCTGTGTCACAAACTCTTCTATTCACACACTCTATAGTATTGAGCAATAGTTGTAAAACATAAACAAAGAGTGCAGGGTGCTAATTTAGCACAACCAGCTTAGAGCTGTGATTGGTGTATTACGAACAAGATCGTGGGTCTGTGTTTCGTTGGTGTTTGCTAGGAGTTCTCGTGGCTGCTGGTTGCGGGAGTGGGTTTGTACAAACGGTTGTTAAATCAAAGCCTTCTAGTGTAAACCTTCCCATCGAGGAAGAAGGGGAGACGTAGGAGAATTTTCTCCAAACTTCCAGAAACAAATTTCTTGTCTCTACAACTTTTACATTCACGCACTTGATTAAATTGTTCAACTGATTGAGTGTTCATTCCGCATAAAAATCATTTTATTACACGAGACAACAGTAGACACTGAGAACCTTCCTAGCTGGTAACTAGGCTGGAAGTTGGCTTCAAAGCTGTAAAATCTTTCGAAACAATTTTTCAAAGAAAAATCAGCAAAGGAGTTCATTCACCCCCCTGAGCTCCCGAGCTTTCTTTTTGATCCTAAAAAGTCGTTTCAGAGAAGGATTTTCAGTGCCTAAACAATTTATTCATTGTTACTTATTAAATATGCCAATTTCTCACACTAAGATTCATATGTTCTCTAAGGAGGAATATGATGTCTGGAAGATCCGGATGCAGGCGCACCTAGCAGCACAAGATGACGACATGTGGTTCGTGATTACCAACAGACCAATGCAAATACTAAAAGTAAATACTGCTGCGGCAATAGCTGATGGTGCACCCCAATGGATCGAGAAACCCTGATCGGAGTGGACCTTCGAAGATAAAAAGAAAGTAAATCTGGACAATATCGCTAAGGACATACTCTACAAGACACTAGAAAATAACATGTTTAGCAAAATCCAGACCTGTACAACTGCAAAGGAAATCTGGGAGAAATTGACCCAGATATGCAAGGGGAACGAAGAGACAAAGGAAAAAAAGCTGACCGTGGCTTTACAAAAATTTGAGCTTATCAAGATGAAACCTGAGGAGACCATGGCCGAATTTTATGAAAGGTTTAGTTCTCTGGTGATTGAACTGGCGATACTAAATAAGACATACAGAAACAGAGAGGTGGCCCTAAAAGTGATGTGAGCACTTCTCAAAGAGTGAGATGTGAAAACTATAACCATGAGAGAGTCGAAAGACTTAAACAAGATGGAGATGCATGACTTGTTTGCCAATCTGAAGGCATACGAGTTCAAACTTGAAACGAGAGCAGAAGCTGATCCATCTACATCTCAACCAACCAGAGCTCTCGCCATGACAGTACCAGAAGAAAGCCCATTTTCCACTAGTAGCAAAATCAGCGGAAGCAATGAGCAAGGATGCGATGGCCTTGTTCATAAGAAAATTTGGAAAATTCATGCGGAAGCAAAGTACTCAACCTCTCTCTTTTAATTCTCCCATGAAAAACTTCAACACTCCTTCTGGGCCTGCCACTTCATGGTTGATTGCAGGAAGCCAAAAAGAGATGAAAAGAAGCGACTAGATCACAGTGCCAGCAAGGACAAGAAGGAGAAGAAGATATATCGGAAAGGAAGAATAGAGAAAGCCATGGTAGTTGAAGAGAACAAAAGTACTTGGGCTGATTCAGATTCAGGAGAATCAAGCTCTGGAACCTCCTCATCAAGCGAAAGCAAGGATGAAGTACTGTGTCTCATGATCGATGAAACTGAGGAGGTATTTGATTTTTCAAATCCTGAATTTACACGTGAGGATCTTGTCACTGCACTAAATGAAATGGTCCTAGAATATAGAAAGCTTTCTCATTCATTTAAAGAAGTTAAAGCTGAAAAAGAGAGCTGTGCAACAAGCTCTGAGCTGGTTGGCTCAAGTAACATGCAAGCTGCTCTAAATAAGCTTGAAACTGAGAATGCCGAATTGAGAAGCAGGTCAAAGGAGATGCTCTATTAGAACCAACGATTGGTTGGTATAATAAGCTCCTCGAACAGATCTTCTGCCTTACTACACAAACTGCATGGAACTACAAAGCCATCTGGTGATAGAACTGGATTGGGCTACAATAGCGATGTAGGCAATACAGCAGAAACTAGCAGCACTCCAAGGCTGAAAAATACAAACTTTGAAACAATGAACTTTGTAAAATCTAGCGCAACGCAGCCCACAGAGGCACAATCTGGTGAAGATATGATAGTAGCCAGGCCTTCGATCTGGAAGAGTTGATTTTGCGGGCTGGGGTACTCTGATCCTGAGAAATCTCGGGATAGCTGGTTAAACAAAAGAATAACACAGAGGCGGGATAAACCCAAATCTGGTGGTACAATACAAGGCCAGTTCACTCAAATTTCAAGGAAGGACAGACAGTACAGGCCTCCATATCAGAGGTTCAGATTGAATGGGCCATATGCTACTTCTCAAGTCCCATACAGATCAAAGAACACACACAGGGTACACAAATATTTTGACGCACACACTGGTAAATGGATAAAAATTATCCAAGTGTGGGTCTCGAAAGATCTAATCAAACCTGGACCCAAATAAATCAAAGGGTACCAAATGTCTTTTTCTTGTGACTGCAGGTACAACATGTATCCAGACCGTAGCACTCAACATGGTATATGGACAGTGGATGTGCGAGGCACATGACTGGAAATGCTAAGCTGCTCACAGACATAACATCCTGCAATGGACCCAAGATCACATTTGGTGACAACTCAAATAGTAATACCGTGGGTAAGGGTAAGCTTACCCATGGTAACTTTACTGTCAACAATGTTCTTCTTGTTGAGAACTTGTGCTACAATTTGATCAGCATAAGTCAATTATGTGATAATAATTATACTGTCAAATTTCATAAGCACACGTGCACTGTTCTTAATTCGGAAGGTCTGACTGTATTAATTGGTTATCTATCTGGTAACACATAAAACGTTGATTGGTCAGATCAACCGCATAAAGAACAAACCTGCCTAGTAGCTGACTCTTCGAAGAGGTGGCTATGGCATCAGCGGATGAATCATTTGAATTTCAAAAATATTGCCAATTTGAGTAAGCATGATCTAGTTGATGGCCTGCCCAAATTAAAATTTTCAAAGGATAAAATCTGCTCTGCCTGTCAGCTTGGTAAACATATCAAATCCACTTTCAAAACTAAAGACAGTACCAAAACCTCTCGTAAGCTGGATCTTCTGCATATGGATCTTTTTGGTCCAATACCCGTAACCAGCTTAGGGGGAATGAAATATACCCTCATTGTGGTAGATGATTTTTCAAAATTCACTTGGATATTATTTTTGAAATCAAAAGATCAAACTGTTGACCAGTTGATCAAGATTTTAAAACGTCTTCAAAGTGAGCAATATCGTAATGTCAACCGAATTAGGAGTGATAGAGGAACAGAGTTTTAAATCTAAAATCTCCTCTATCTAGATGATATTGGGATCAAGCATGAGTTGTCTGCAACAAGAACACCTCAGCAAAATGGATTGGCTGAGCGTCGAAACCGAAATTTAAAAGAAGCTGCCACAACTATGATTGCTGACTCCGGTATTTCAAATAAATTTTGGGCTGAAGCAGTCAATACAGCGCGCTATACTCAGAACAGATCTATGATAAACCAGCGACATGGAGTCTTTTTTTTTGGGATACTCGGCAGTTAGCAGAGCATATAGAGTTTTCAACAATAGGACGCTAACAGTAGAAGAATCGGCTCATGTAGTATTCGATGAAAACAGCTTTCGATCATCATCAGCCTCGAAGTTAAATGATCTATGCACTCGTCTGGAATCCATCCATATGGATGAATCAAGCGATGATGAGGAGAAACCTAGATGCAAGCTGATGACTAGCACGATTTGGACAGACCAATTACCAACGTTGATATTCCAGCTGTAGAGCAAGCTGATCCAGATCATGAGCCAGCCGACGAAGAAAATGCCCAAGCTAATGAACATATAATTACAAGTGGTACTTCATCCAGTGATATCCAAGAAGATCCAGAAAGTACACAGGGGGAACAGCACGAACCGTCTACCTCTTATAGACCAGATCTTCGGTGGAATAAAAATCATCCACCCGAGCTGGTCATCGGTAATCCTACTACACCTGTTAGGACACGAGGCCAGATTGTCAGGCCACGTGCGCTAATACAACAATTAGTCACAAAAATGCGGAAGCATCATAAAAATATAGGCTAAAAATTTTCGAATATAGGCCTGATCCAATGTCATTCAAAATACATTTATACTCAAAATAAGAGCTTAACTCAAAACTCATACAGTAACACAATAAAACAAGTATTCAATCACAAGTAGTCAATCAACTACAGATCCACAAATAATATAAAGGTGCAGGACATCCCCTGGCTCAATATAATATATATCAATACAACTGGGACTCAATCAAAAAGGAGATCGACCAGCTGAAGCTCCACTCTGCCCAGCCTGGTTACCTGAAGAACCTGTAATGGCCAACACCGACCAAAACAGCCCAAAACAAGGAAAATTAACAAGGTCAAACCTCAGTACGAAGAGCACAATAAAAGCATCTATCATATCATACAATGAAATATCTCAATCGTGAATTGCATGAACAGGCTACCAAGAATCATCGGTAGGCAAAAGCACAACGACTCAGCTGTGCAGATCTCATCAATCATCATCATCTTGTGATCTTCAGGTACGACGACTCAGCCGACCATCACAAGGCGGTGTGGTATTCAGGCACGACGACTCAGTTGAATGCACAACAGACTCGTGCTTAAAATCGTACATATCTCATGCACAAAACATACATGAGCACAGAATCATCATACAATCAACACCAAGCACAACAGCTAATACACGAATGAAATATCCCAAAGCTGATAACAAAGCTGCTTGAATCTAGCTCAATTCGTACCTCAATCAGCTTCTACCTCAACAGATCTTACAACAACAAGGGCGCATCAACCAACTCAAGTCTACTGCCCAAGCAGCTCCACGGCAACTCAGCAGCAGCTACTACAAGTTCGAATCTGTCAAAGTATCTAGCAAATCAGTTCAATTCTGAACTCAACAACTTAAATTCTAAAGCCCAGTAACTTAACTCAATTGCCTAAATCCAACAGAGCACTACTCAGCTCTCATACGGAGCTTAAATCGGTAAAGAATCACTTACCAAAAGCTGCTAAAGAACAAAAGAACTATTGGTCCACAGTCGCGAAGATACACGAGCTCTGCAACAACTTCGTGCCCCTCAAATCCAGCGAATACAGTCTCCAAACTGGTATCAATCGAAAGCCCTAGAGAAGACGAGCTCAGCGCTACCAATCTTGCTCCAAACGGCGGCGAAAAATGATGCAATCGACGGAAATAGGGTTCGGGTGAACAGTATCAATCGAGGGTTATCGGGGATGAATATAAGGAATATCTGGTTCGAAAATATTCTAAGTTTCAATCAGCACTTACATTAAAATCCCCAGTCAAAGCTACAGCAGAAGTCAATTCACCGACAAGTTCAGATCTCATTGCTAAGGCAGAAGTCTCTCAAATCTGGCCTCAGCTATCACTCACATCTGGCAACGCTAACTAAGATCTGATCTCCAAACTAACACGCGTTCTAATAAAAAACGACGTCGCTCTTACTTATCAAAACGACGTAGCATCGGAGTCCGCTCTCTCAACAGATCCCGCTAACGCTCCTCAGATCTTGATCACATTGGAAATCATCAAACCGCACCGGTTCTACACAGTACGTTGACCAACGTTGACATATGATCGTGCTACTAAACAGATTCCTCTCCCTAGCGCTAAGTCTGAAAACACAATACGGCGTCGTCTCCTCTTGCCATGCCATATCTGACTAGCACTTATAACGACAGCGTTTCACCTCCTACTCACGACAATTCACGCAAACACACAAGGGCACATCTGAACATCCAGATTCCACTCAAATCTGAAATTCTAAAAACCACCAAATCTTCACATCTGAAAACCCGATACTCAAAAACTCAATTAGCTAATTCTAAACCAAATCTGATTAGCTAATAAATCGTACTCAGAAAGTTCTAGTCCTCACATTTTCCCCACCTAAAGAGATTTCGTCCTCGAAATCCAAAGGCAACCACAAGGCAGAATCAATCAAAACACTAGAAATCACCAACACAACTCCACTGTCAAAGCTCAAACAGATGAGGCCACTCTTGTCTCATCTTCTCTTCAATTCCCCAGGTATCTTCCTCACGACCATGTTTGCTCCATTGGACCATCACCAACGGAATAACCTTATTCCTCAGCTGCTTCTCCTTCCTATCCAGAATCTGCACTGGATACTCCACATTACTCAGGGTAGAATCCAGCTCAACTTCATCAGTCCTCAACACATGGGATGGATCTGGCTCATATTTCCTCAACATTGACACATGAAACACATCATGCATCGCTGCTAACTCATCAGGCAGCCTCAATCTATAAGCCAACTGTCCGATCCTCTCAACAATCTTAAAGGGACCAACGAATCTAGGAGCCAATTTACCCTTAAGTCTGAATCTCATCACACTCTTGAAAGGAGAAACTTTGAGAAACACTCAATCGCCAACCTCAAACTCCAAAGGTCTGCGTCTCTTGTTAGCATAGCTAGCATGTCGATCTTGAGCTGCTTTCATCCTACTCCGAATCAACTCAATATGATCCATCATGTGCTGCACAAACTCTTATTCCTCAGCTGCTTCTCCTTCCTATCCAGAATCTGCACTGGATACTCCACATTACTCAGGGTAGAATCCAGCTCAACTTCATCAGTCCTCAACACATGGGATGGATCTGGCTCATATTTCCTCAACATTGACACATGAAACACATCATGCATCGCTGCTAACTCATCAGGCAGCCTCAATCTATAAGCCAACTGTCCGATCCTCTCAACAATCTCAAAGGGACCAACGAATCTAGGAGCCAATTTACCCTTAAGTCTGAATCTCATCACACTCTTGAAAGGAGAAACTTTGAGAAACACTCAATCGCCAACCTCAAACTCCAAAGGTCTGCGTCTCTTGTTAGCATAGCTAGCATGTCGATCTTGAGCTGCTTTCATCCTACTCCGAATCAACTCAATATGATCCATCATGTGCTGCACAAACTCAGGAGTAGACAACTACTTCTCGCCAATCTCTTACAAACAGATCGGTGATCTATACTTTCGACCATACAGCGCTTCAAAAGGGGCCATCCAATAGTCTCCTGGTAGCTGTTGTTATAAGAAAACTCAAATAAGGACAAGGAATCCTGCCAGCCACCACTGAAATCCAAAACAACTGCTCGCATTATATCCTCTAAAATCTGAATGGTTCTCTCAGATTGACCATCTGTTTGTGGGTGATAGGCTGTACTCATAGCCAATCTCGAACTCATCGCTGTCTGCAAGCTCTTCCAGAATCGGGAAGTAAACATTGGATCTCTATCAGACACTATCGAAACCGGAACTCCATTCAATCTCACCACATGGTCAATGTACAGTCGCGCCATCTTCTTCATCGAAAACCTCACATCATAGGGAATAAAATGGGCTGACTTCGAAAGTCTATCAATAACAACCCAAACAACATCACATCCCCTACTCGATCGAGGCAAATGCGTCACAAAATCCATGGCGATGTGCTCCCAATTCCACTGAGGCATTTCTAGACTCTGTAGCAATCCACCAGGTCTCATCCTCTCAGCCTTGACCTGTTGGCAATTCAAACATCGAGCTACAAATCGAGAAATATCATTCTTCATGCCTTTCCACCAGAAGTGAGACTTCATGGCATGATACATCTTCTTCTCGCCCGGATCACTGTATCGACTACAATGAGCTTCATTCAAGATGGCTTCCTTCAAATCAATCTTCGGAACCACCAATCTACCTCGAAATCTCAAGCACCCATCAGAAGCAACATAAAAATCCTTAGACTGACCATTCTGAGCCTTAATCTTCAACTCATGAATATACGGATCAGTCCTCTGCGCTGCTCTAATGTCTGCTATAATCTGTGGCTCGACTTGAAAAGAATAAATCACAAAATACTGATCACTCGGCTGAAAATGCCACCCAGAAGTCCCCAAATCCTCATGGACTTTGGATATACTCACCGACGTCAACATCACCGGTTGGGCTTTCCTACTCAAAGCATCGGCCACTATTCATCCGCCCAGGCTGATACTGAATCTCACACTCAAAATCCTTCAGCAACTCCATCCAGCGACGTTGCTTCATATTCAAATCTGACTGCGTGAAGATATACTTCAAACTCTTGTGGTCAGTGTACACCACAAATTGTTCACCATACAAATAGTGACGCCAATTCTTCAAGGCAAACACTATCGCAGCCAACTATAAATCATGAACGGGGTATCTCATCTCATGGGGATTCAACTGTCGAGACGCATAAGCTATCACATACCCGTTCTGCATCAACACGCATCCCAAACCACTCAGAGAGGCATCAGAGCAAACTACAAAACCTCCACAACCCGAAGGCAAAACTAACACAGGAGCAGTAGTCAATTTATCCTTAAGCAACTGGAAACTAGACTCACACTCTTCAGTCCAAACAAACTTCCTATCCTTCTGGTTAAACTGGGTCATCGGCCTAGCTATTGAAGAGAACTGCTCAATAAAACGCCTATAATAGCCATCCAAACCCAAGAAACTACGGATCTCAGAAACATTCCTAGGTCGCTCCCAGTTAAGAACTGCTTCGACCTTACTCGGATCAACGTAAATCCCTTGTGCTGAAATGACATGACCCAAAAAGACAACTCTATCCAGCCAGAATTCACACTTGCTGAACTTCGCATACAGTGTGAGTCTCTTAGTTTCTGCAAAACTAATCTCAAGTGCTCTTTATGCTCTCTGAAGTTTCTCGAATACACCAGGATGTCATCTATGAAGACAATCACAAAACGATTGATATACTCACTGAAGACGCGATTCTCAAATCCATGAAGACAGCAGGAGCATTCGTCAATCCAAATGGCATCACCAAAAACTCATAATGCCCATATCTCGTTCTAAAAGCCGTCTTCGCCACATCAGTGTCTCTGATCCGCAACTGATGATAACCAGATCGCAGATCAATCTTAGAGTATACAACAGATCCCTACAACTGGTCGAACAAGTCATCAATCCTCGGCAACGGATACTTGTTCTTAATCGTCGCTTTGTTCAACTGCCGAAAATCCACACACATCCTCATAGATTCATCCTTCTTCTTCATGAAAAGAATCGAGCTCCCCAGGGCGACATACTCTGTCTAATGAAGTCATTCTCTAAAAGATCACGCAACTGCTCTTTGAGTTCCTTCAACTCAGCCGGCGCCAATCGATACGGAGCTCTAGAAATCGGGGCTGTTCCTGGCACCAACTCTATGCTGAAGTCAATCTCTCGTCTCGGGGGAATCCAGGAATCTCATCCGGAAACACGTCGGAAAACTCTCGAGCAATCCGAACATCGTTCAACCCTACTCGTGATACTTGCGAAACATCCAAGGCATAGATCATAAACCCTGAATTCTCTAGCGACAACAAACTAAACATTTCCATGGCAGACACCAAAGGAATCTTAGGCCGCGAATCAGCACCATAGAAATCCCATTTCTCTCCAAATTCAGGCCTAAATCTCACTACACCATGAAAACAATCAACTGTCGCTCTATAACTGGACAACACATCCATTCCCAAGATACAGTCAAAATATCTAATCTCCAGAACAATCAGATTAGTCACCAACGCATACAACACATCCATTCCCAAGATACAGTCAAAATATCTAATCTCCAGAACAATCAGATTAGTCACCAACGCATTCTCATCAAACCTAAGAACACAATCCAACACCACCTCACGGGACAACAAACTCACGCCAGCAGCGGTAGATACAGGGACAACATCACACAGTGGGGAAGAATTCAACCCACACTCATAAACAAACAGCTCAGAAATAAAGGAGTGTGATGCTCCAGTATCAAACAAAACTCGTGCAGAAAAATCAAAGATAGCACAAGTACCTGTAATAACCCTCTCAAAAACTTGTTCCTCTTCGTCCTATCCTGGTTCGCAACATGGGGAACATACGTCAATAGCAAAGAAAACTACCTGGAATACTCGGCCACCCTCAAGTTCCCTTGCTTCATATTGTCGAACTCCCGCTCACGGTTGTTATAGAAAGACTCAGGGGTATACTCCTGTCAAAAAGCTGCACAGAGCTCTCCCAAGAAATCAGAACTCCAATCTCTCTCATGACACGAGAAGTACCCTTCCACCAGTGTTGCGCATGCTCTCTCAACTGCAACACTGCTAACTTCAGTCTCCTCTCTTGCGAGCACTCCACAGAGTCAAACAACTATTCCATGTGCTCAAGCCAGCCTTCAGCCAACAGACCAGCCTCGACACCAGTAAACGTCGGGGGATTCATTCTCTGGAACCTAGCCAACACTAGCTCCATCTCTCCAATATGTCGAGTCACATCATCCGCCTCTGTCTGTCTAGTAGGTCAGCACAAAGGTATCTCCTGCTGCTCAACGTCCTCATCACTGCCCGGGGCTCTCGAATCCTCATATACGTGCCTATCAATCCTACTCCTACCTCTCCTTGGCGGCATCTACCAAAACTCAGAGGTAAGAAAACAAGCAGATAAATCACAGAGGCAAATAATCAAATCACACAATCACAGAGTCAGTCAAAATCAAAACTCAAACTCTGTGCCTAGATTCAAGTGTGATCAAAAGAAACGAGCTTATCCCATTTTAAGCTCTGATACCAAAAATGTCAGGCCACGTGCGCTAATACACCAATTAGTCACAAAAATGCGGAAGCATCATAAAAATATGGGCTAAAAATTTTCGAATATAGGCCTGATCCAATATCATTCAAAATACATTCATACTCAAAATAAGAGCTTAACTCAAAACTCATACAGTAACACAATAAAACAAGTAGTCAATTAACTATAGATCCCCAAATAATATAAAGGCGCAGGACATCCCCTGGCTCAATATAATATATATCAATACAACTGGTACTCAATCAAAAATGAGATCGACCATCTGAAGCTCCACTCTGCCCAGCCTGGTTACCTGAAGAACCTGTAATGGCCAACACCGACCAAAACAGCCCAAAACAGGAAAAATAAACGAGGTCAAACCTCAGTACGAAGAGCACAATAAAATCATCTATCATATTAGACAATGCAATATCTCAATCGTGCAATGCATGAACAGGGCTACCAAGAATCATCGGTAGGCAAAAGCACAACGACTCAGCTGCGTAGATCATACCAGACCAGATTATGTATATAAGCTTGACAAAGCACTGTATGGTCTGAAACAAGCTCCGAGAGCTTGGTATGATACTCTGCCAAGTTCTTATCGACCATTATTTCATTATTGGATCTGTGGACAAGACACTTTTCAAATTCGTAAAGAATGATCATATCTTTCTTGTACAAATCTATGTTGATGACATTATATTTGGATCAACTAACCAAAAGCTTTGCGATAAATTCTCTCAGTTGATGCAGGATAATTTTGAAATGAGTATGATGAGGGAGTTGACATTTTTCTTAGGATTACAAGTTAGACAGGTTGAGGAAGGGACCTTCATCAATCAAGCTAAGTATACCAAGGAACTTCTGAAAAAGTTCGGTATGGAAAAATACTCTTCAACCGCCACTCCGATGAGCACCACCATCAAATTGGACAAAGATGAAGCTGGAGCTGGCATTGAGGTAACCATGTATCGTGGGATGATTGGATCGCTATAATACCTCACAACAAGAAGACCAGATATAATGTTCTTGGTCTGTATGTGTGCTAGGTTCCAAGCTGATCCAAAACAGTCGCACTACATGGCTGTTAAATGTATTCTCAAATATTTAAAAGTCACGCATAACGTGGGTCTTTGGTATCCCAAAGACTCCACCCTAAACTTAATTGGTTACAGTGATGCAGACTATGCAGGATGTAAGATTGATCGTCGGAGCACAAGCGGAACTTGTCAATTTCTGGGCGATAGGCTTATTTCATGGTTTAGCAAGAAACAGACATCAATTGCTACGTCCACCACTGAAGCAGAGTACCTTGCAGCTGGAAGTTGTTGCTCTCAAATGTTATGGATTCAACAACAACTCCGGGACTACGGCATAGATGCACAAGCAGCTCCCATTTTCTGTGACAACACAAGTACAATTGCAATCACTCAGAACCCAGTACTGCTTTCCAGAACGAAGCACATTGACATAAGACACCACTTCATTCGGGACCATGTACTTAAGCAGAACGTTTGGGTAGAGCATGTGCCAACAGATGAGCAAGTAGCTGACATCTTCACCAAGCCTATGTCGGACGCTAAGTTCTCTTACTTTAGAAACATTTTAGGTCTCCTTGATATGTCATGATTCTGTTCTGCACGCACAAATTCAGGGGGAACAATATGAATCAAACAGATAACCCCGAAGTCTGTTGCGTATCTTCGAGCTGGCATGTGGTCTGGACTAGCTCGGAACACATACAGTGTGACGTTATCATGGATTTGCCTCATTTGTTTCTATGATGGTATATAAAATCGAACGGTTGAAGTAGCGTTTAAAATTCATTTTAAATCGGACCTTCATCCTTCCAGGATTTCAAAAGTATTTTAAACAAAATGATGACACGTGTCCAGTAAAAACCTCGCTCTCTTCACGAACATACATAAACCAATTACTTTACCTTTTCATAGTACGCATTCAAAATTTTCGCTACCTCACACAAATTCACTGAACTCTCTTGCACTTTTCTACATTCGTATTCAATTCCTAACCCTGTCACTATCAGAAATGGCGTCCTCTCTCTTCGTCAGTTTTATGCAGGTGAACTTTGAGTCTGTGCTTACTATGGAGCACAGTGGGATGGCAAAAATGTTTAAATCACTGGAGGTTTCAGGGCTTAAGGGGTTTCTGGAGGCATCCGATTCAGTTTATGAGAGCGTTGTAATTGAATTTTCGCTAATGCGAAAGTTATTGCAGTAACGATTGTTAGTCTCGCGGGAACTCGAAAAATGGCGCTTACCAAGGATAAGTTTACCGAGGCTTTTGGGCTACCCTATGAGGGGTTAACAAATTTTCTGAATATTCCGAAGGAGACTGTGTCTGAAATGCGACATCAGTTATCTGGGTCTGATGAGCCATTCCAGGCACCCAACAAGAAAAGGGAAATGAAGACAGAATTCCATTTGCTGCATGATGTTGTAACTAAGGCGTTGTGCACAAAAGCTGGATCATTTGATCAGGTTACCAGTGCAAAACTTAACATGATGATAGCAATTTCTGCCGGGCTGAAATTCAACTGGGCTCAAATTCTGTTTCAAGTTCTTTTGAACATGGTGAATTTTCCTAAATGTCAATCGCAGGGCTTTTCTATTCAGATCAGTGTATTACTACGAAATATTGTGAAGGAGAATCTTGGAGAATCGGAGAAATTGCACCCTCAGAAGGTATTAACAGGTAAGTCGGTACAGACTTACATTAAGAAAAACTTGGAGATTAAACCATCTGGTGAGTCTAGCAAGCAGAATGAAGATACCGCGAGTAACGCCGAGGGTGGCGTGTCACAAGGAGCACAGCCAGTAAAGAAAGAAAAAATTGTGAATAAGAAGAAGATGATAACAGAAGAAGAACCAAGACAAAAGAAGCCTAAGGTATCAACCCAACCTGTGGAGACTAGGAGAAAAACTGCTCCAGCGGATTCCTCGTTGCAATTTGACTTAGATTCGCGCCCGCCGGAAGACAAAAGAAACAAAAGGGCACGAAGAGGACAAAGAGAGTTGAATCCTCTGACTCTGAGTCTAATATCTCTTTACCAATCACGCATCTTGTGAGGAGAAAGAGAACTCAGAGGCCTCAAACACTACAAAGGTCAACTGGTGAAAGAGACGATCCCCAACATGGATCAATTCCAGCCGTCCCCGTTGAGGGTGCGGGGATTTCTGTTAAAGAAAACATAGCTACGGGCTCAGAAGAGCATGAGAGAGCAAACCATGAACCAGATGCCCAAATGGGTGGTGGTTTTCAGAATGAAGAAAATCAAGGGTATGAGACACGGATGGATCCTGTGAATCCAAATGAATCAGATGGTGCTCAGAACGAGTCCGAACGTTCGACTGTGAATATCCTTGAGAAGAAACTGAAAACACTGAATGGGCTATTATCGTCCGCTCTGGTTCTGAGCAACAGGCTCAACCAAATATATTTTATACTGGGAAAGGACTTTTTACGTCCATAAGGATCCACGAGATCAACTGGGGAACTCATTTTCTGCCCAAAATTGCTCAGATGGGCAAAGGAAAAGGGACGCTAGATGTTATAGCCAAGCTCAGCCCTGTTGAGGAACATTTCCAGTTGGTCCTAAAGTCTGATTGGAACAATATGTCCGCAAAAATGGACATCTTTGATGACTGGACGCACTTTCGTCGAGAGGTACGTCTCAAAGACATCTTCTCTTTTGATCATTTGAGCCAGATTGAAGAACAGTTGTTAGAATGGGGAGAGACAGAGCAAATTTCTGAACTGTTTGAGCGACGTTCACTCATTATGTACAAACTCTATGGGCTGGAAGTTGAGAAATTGTACAATGAACATCTAGATAATTTCAAGATTGATGCTCCTTCCGTGAATCATGATTACCTGTGCATTCGTTGTCTGAACGAGGAGCTACAGGAGATAGCCACACTGCACAGGGCTCAGCTTGCGTTAGCCAGTCTACCAATTATGTATCCAGAAGCTCCCTTTGCAGGACTGGTACTCAATCAACCACCGTTTCTTGCCTTGGCGTTTTCGAGTCAGGCGGAACAAGAACAGGCAGTAGGCCACGCATCAATCCAGCCGACTGTACAGCACGACAGTGAGGCCGTGAAATCTCAAGACCACCAGGCTCATGAGCATGAGCCATCAGTTCAAGAAGTTGAGCATCAGGCTCTGGACGATGATCACCAGGCTCATTGTGAACACAACTCTTTGGATGAGCAACAAGAACAACAGGGTTCGGGTGGCAATCCCACTCAAATTGAAGACCCGTCTGTACATATTGTGGATATTTCAAATAATCCAGGAACTCATTCTTTTCTTGACGAGCATGGTACGGACCATCAGGATCCCTCTCCATCAAATCTCCGCATGGTTACATATACTCCACACAGTGAAGAGGACACCTGGTTATCCTTCTTAAAAATATCAGAATCTTCCCACGCTGGTTCTCAATGGATGTTTATATCCAGCCCCCCCGACAGCCCTCAAGCTAATTCCAAGCTCGATGAAGCAGAAAAAGTTGTTGCTTCAATTGATTCGAGGATGATTTATATGGAGCCTAAGCTGACCTCTGTGGATTCAAGGACGCTCTCTCTAGACTCTAAGATGCAATCTATGGAGTTTAACTTTCGCTCTTTGAATTCCCACATTGAGCGGCTGCTGGATACTCAAACCTTTTTGAAGCTAGACTTTGGGCGCCACTTTTAACCAATATTTTAAATGAGTGGGGGTTAATAAAGTAAAAAACACTTTTATTTCCTAATTAAAACTCTTGGAGGGGTCTTTTGGGACACTACTCATTTTCTTGCAATCCTAATTTCGAAACCTTAGCCTCCTCCCTCCCTCATTCTAGCCGTCCCCTTCCCCTTTGCAAGGCTCCATTGATTTTCTCAAAGCTTCTTGGAGATTTCAAAGGTTGATCGTCCCATCTCTTGTCCTCCGCTCCGATAACGCGTTGTACTCGTAGTTCTTCAATCAAGGCATGTTCTATTCTCCCATTTTCTCCCCATTTATGTTAGGGTAAAATTCATAAGTTTTGGTGATGAAAAATTGATGAGAAATGAAATTCGTAGAGGAGATTAATCGAACCAAAGTAACAAGATCTGGACGAGACATACCACGTTGAATGAAGAAACCAGATCGGAGCAGAGCCAAGCTGGTCAAGGATAGACCAGCTCAGCGCATTTGGTCAAAGATGAGTATAGAACCTTAAGAAGTGATGGAATTTATAGACCAACTGGACACTGGGATTTACAGGAACCAGCTCAGGATATTGAATCAGTTGAAGGCTAAGACAATACAGGTACCAGATCAGTATTCAGAACGGGAAAACCAGCTTGGTATAGGACAACGCAGACCAGCTAAGACAGAGACAACTTAGCAATTCAAATTTTGGATTGTCTGAAATCTGGTACGTCCTGATGAATGACATTTGACATCTCTGCACTATCAGGTATTCATCGAAACTACTTTGAGCTAAAACCAGATACGTAGAGATACGGTACAAACTGAAGACGGCGTAGAGTTGCTAAAAAGGGCAATAAATTTAATGAATCTGTACTTTCATCGTACAAGTATTTAAAGCGTCACAGGAAATTCAATTTGGATGCATTCAACGTGTCTACTGGTAACATTTATTACCGTTGCATCCGAAGAGTATATATATAGAAGAGTAAAGCAGCCGAGAAGGGGGACGACACATAACGAGACTATTGAACACACAAGATAACAAGTTCTTCACAGAAGCAGAGTCCATCTTGAACCAGCTTACTTAAGTGACACACGCACAAATTGTTTTCTTTATTCCTCTGTGTCACAACTCTTCTATTCACACACTCTGTAGTATTGAGCGATAGTTGTAAAACATAAACAAAGAGTGCAGAGGTGCTAATTCAGCACAACTAGCTTAGAGCTGTGATTGGTGTATTACGAACCAGATCGCGGGTCTGTTTTTTGTTGGGGATTTCTAGGACTTCTCGTGGCTGCTGGTTGTAGGAGTGGGTTTGTACAAATGGATGTATAAATCAAAGCCTTCTAATGTAAACCTTCCCATCGAGGAAGAAGGGGAGACGTAGGAGAATTTGCTCCGAACTTCCAGAAACAAACTTCTTGTCTCTACAACTTTTACATTCACGCACTTGATTAAACTGTTCAGCTGATTGAATAGTGTTCATTCCGCATAAAAATCATTTTATTATACGAGATAACAGTAGACACTAAGAACCTTCCTAGCTTGTAACTGTGCTGGAAGTTGGATTGAAAGCTGTAAAATATTTCGAAACAATGTTTCAAAGAAAAATCAGAAAAGGAGTTCATTCACCCCCCCCCCTCTGAACTCCCGATCTTGCTTTTCGATCCTAACAGTGAGATCGATCCCTCATCTCAGGAATAATAACCTCGAATATGTCCATACATCTACGCCTCATCCTTAATTATGGGGATGTATGACTCCCTCAGGGTCGAAGCATTAACTCATACCAAGGACACCCCGAGGATTCAAGCTCGGCCTCATCTAAAGCTATCCTAAGTAACCTCACTCGATCGACATCGTGGGTGGTCAAAACCAGATACGTAGAGATACGGTACAAACTGAAGACGGCGTAGAGTTGCTAAAAAGGGCAATAAATTTAATGAATCTGTACTTTCATCGTACAAGTATTTAAAGCGTCACAAGAAATTCAATTTGGATGCATTCAACGTGTCTACTGGTAACATTTATTACCGTTGCATCCGAAGAGTATATATATAGAAGAGTAAAGCAGCCGAGAAGGGGGACGACACATAACGAGACTATTGAACACACAAGATAACAAGTTCTTCACAGAAGCAGAGTCCATCTTGAACCAGATTACTTAAGTGACACACGCACAAATTGTTTTTTTTATTCCTCTGTGTCACAACTCTTCTATTCACACACTCTGTAGTATTGAGCGATAGTTGTAAAACATAAACAAAGAGTGCAGAGGTGCTAATTCAGCACAACTAGCTTAGAGCTGTGATTGGTGTATTACGAACCAGATCGCGGGTCTGTTTTTTGTTGGGGTTTTCTAGGAGTTCTCGTGGCTGCTGGTTGCAGGAGTGGGTTTGTACAAATGGATGCATAAATCAAAGCCTTCTAATGTAAACCTTCCCATCGAGGAAGAAGGGGAGACGTAGGAGAATTTGCTCCGAACTTCCAGAAAAAAACTTCTTGTCTCTACAACTTTTACATTCACGCACTTGATTAAACTGTTCAGCTGATTGGATAGTGTTCATTCCGCATAAAAATCATTTTATTATACGAGATAACAGTAGACACTAAGAACCTTCCTAGCTTGTAACTGTGCTGGAAGTTGGATTGAAAGCTGTAAAATATTTCGAAACAATGTTTCAAAGAAAAATCAGAAAAGGAGTTCATTCCCCCCCCCCCCTCTGAACTCCCGATCTTGCTTTTCATACGAATATCATATATAAAGATTGTTTGTACAAGAGTCTATAAAACCCACACGCCACAAGTTGGCTAGTTGGGCATCTACTCTAACATGGTCGGGGTACCACCCTCCTCACCCCTAGACTCCGAGGACACGAGGGACTCTAATGATTCTACTAAATCCTAACAGCGCTACAATCAGGGGACGATATCATTCTCAATGATAGAATTAAAAAATTACGGATTCAAAGTTGTAGGTCGGAGAACAGCTCGAAAGCTCAGGAGATGAAAAATTATTTTGATAAAGTTTTCGGTACTGTAAAAGAGTGAAAGGGAAAAATGAATATGAGAGACTAACTATTTATTGGAGTTCGTGGAGCACCACAACTGTCGAATCTCACCCACAACGAAGGGCTCAGATCATCTCTAGAATTCCAACCGTTGCCTCGAGTAAGAGCTAGAACCCATTCTGACCATCTTATTTCGCGTAATCAACGATCGTGAGATGAAGTTACATGGATCATGATTTTCCTCAAAAACATAAATTCAAGATCGGGTCTCAACCAGAACTCCACATGGCCCTAAATTTCAAATTCGTTCTTTAGGACCCGTCATGGGGATACTCTTGATACTGCACATAGTCACCTCGGGACCTATGGACCCATCACCCTTGATCAAGTCACCTTCCCTTGAACAAGTCACCCCAAGGCCCGAGAACCCTTAAACATTGAGCATGTCACCTCGGTACCCGAGGACCGTTTACCCTTGATCATGTCAACTCAGGATATAGGGGACCGAGAAAGTATCTGGAAACTTGGTAATACCCTATTTTTTCCAACAATCACGCCTCTGATGGCGCACTATGAGTATGCATTGAAATAGTCTCATCCCGAAAAGTCAGGGTGTCAGGCCCGGTGCTCTAAATCAGAGATTAATCACTCAATTGATCGTAAAATGTAGAAGATTAAAATATGGTTTAAAAGTTTTCTTTTCGGCCTGAAAAAAATAAGATTTAACTTACATTCATACTCAAAACTATAGATTTGTAACTCAAAAATCTACACAACAAAGTCAGTACCAGAAATTTATACAAATATCTCAAGGAATACAAATCTCAATATAAGTATTTACACAGGGAATCCCCTGGTAAATTAGCTCAATACAATATACATAACTAAGACTCAAAAAGGGGCTCTACCAGCTGATGCACCACTCGATCAAGTTGATTTACCTGAAGAACCTGCAAAGGCCAAACACAAGACCAAAACAGCTCCAAAAGGAGAAAGACAACGAGGTCAAACCTCAGTACGAAGAGCACTAATAAAACACAAATCAGATAAGACATGCAATATCTCAAGACGTTGCAATGCATGAAGGGTACAACGAAGACTCATCGGCTGTCAAAAATGATTTGTTGTGAAGCATCAAATAACCAGTCAATATTCAGTGTTCAGTGGCCACATCGCATGTGGAAGTATGGGAGCTACCCAGCCGTCCCACATGCAGTACCAGCAGCACAAAATCTCAAAGCTCAACCCAACTGGTTCCATTCAGCTTACTGATGGGTGGGAGATACCCAAGTGAACCTCAGGGCAGACACATCTCGCAGCGGGGACTTGAGGGTACGGGAGCTAACCGACACCCCTCATTCATTTTCATTTTCAAAATCAACATGCTGGCACTATCCATTCTCGGATAAAATCAGGTATCAAAAGAAAACGGCTCAAGATGATATGTATGTATGCACGAAAGCATCAGCTTAAACAATAAACATACAATAATCACACATAAGCAATTTAGAGATTCATCATATAAATCACGGCTAAGCAGACTCACCTTACAGCCAGCACATCAAACACAACATGCTGGCACTATCCATTCTCGGATAAAATCAGGTATCAAAAGAAAAACGGCTCAAGATGATATGTATGTATGCACGAAAGCATCAGCTTAAACAATAAACATACAATAATCACACATAAGCAATTTAGAGATTCATCATATAAATCACGGCTAAGCAGACTCACCTTACAGCCAGCACATCAAACACAACAGTCAATTCACGCTGGAATATTCTCATGCTTATGTCAAATCTGTTAAAATAAGCTCTATCCGTACCTTAAGAAGATCTTGGTATACTACCTCGGCTCAGCTAAAAGCAGAACACACTCCTAGATCTGCTCAAGTCTCGGCCAATAGCTCAAGGCCAGCAGCTAACGTGAAAAACCACAAGAAAGGTTCTAATCTGCCAAGATAGCTAATAAGTCAGCTCTGCTCAACTTAAATGGCTCACGGCAAAAGTGTCATAGCTCAAACCAGATACATCTAATCAACATAGCACTATACAGCTCAAAGATAAATGCTAGTAACAGAAATCAATTCTAGTAGAACACGGTTACCTGAAGCAGAGCTCAACTCTGTTGAAAAAAATTAAACCTAGCTCATGCAATTCCTCAGAAATTCTTCTGTCCGCCTCCTACCAACTCCAAACTGGTACAAGAACATTGGCATCGAAGAGGGGTTTCCATCCGAGGTACCCTCACTCAAATCTGACCAGCCAATCTCCGGCAATTAGTGAAACCCTAGGTCGGGTGAACAGTAGACACGATGGTTTGGAATATGTCTATTGGGGTACTCTGGAGAAGATAAGGATATGTGTATTGTAATAACCAAGTGTTGGTCAACGGTCAATATATATATGCTTCCCAGCTTAGCTACAGTATGGTCAAACTAGCTCAGACCTCTCCACTGTACCAGCTCAGGCACACAGACCCGTTCGGGGCATCTAGCACATCTCTAAGCTGAATCCAGCTTGCACAAACACCGGGAATCCCAGAGCTTCTCACCTCTATGCTGGTGTCCCCAAAACCAGATCGCGGCAGAACTCAAACCAACACAATAAATCAGCCCAGCTCAAGCTATCATCTCAGACCAGCTCACGTCCGATCTGATCTATGCCAAACCCGAAGGTCACCAACAGCTTACACCAATTCTCCTAGGCTGATCTTGGTTCAACACCAAAATCCACCAGCAAACCTCTAAGCTGGTACCAGTGCACCTGGCACCTGGAACAGTTTACCTCAACCAGCTCGTGCAAAACCTCAGACCAGCTGGCAGCAAAATTGATTCCTATAAACCCAAATCCTCTAAGCTGTACAAATTCCACTAATAAATCATCAATCAGCTCTGATTATCAGTACTTAAAACCATGCTTCAGACCAAGGATAATCTGCACTAAAACCCAAACGGCTTGTAATATCAGCTTAGCACAATACCCTGGACCAGCACGCATCTAAGCTGTTCTCTTTACCAACAGCTTATCAAGCTGAAGTATATCTATTAGTTAATCACTTCTCCAATCTGATTAACTCGATAATTACCATCTAATAATTCCAGTCCTCACACAGGGCAACATCTCGCTTAGGAAATTCTCAACACAAGTGGCGTAAGACTCACTCCATCACCTCACCTGTCGGGTAAATCACTCACATTAACCACATATCCCCTCTATAAAAGCCCAGGTACGTGTCACTTTACACTCATTCACAATGAGACCAGTTCTTAGCTTTTACATGTTCTCTCTTATCTCCCAAGCTCCCTACTTGACATAAGTATCCGAGGTCTTTGCCAAAGACACTTCCGCCACCCCTCTAACATGTTTTGTGGTTTCAGGTCAACTAATATAGTACGTTTCCAATAAATTAGTCAGGCCTACCCCGAGATGTATTCTCCCAAACATGACATTGGAAGCGAATTCAAACATACAAAATTGTATATGAGAATGTCTCATGGACCAATTTTGAGAGAAAAACTTTGACCCACGAAATATATTATTTGTTATATTGGAAGCGAATTTAAACATACAAAATTGTATGTGAGAATGTCTCATGGACTAATTTTGAGAGAAAAACTTTGACCCACGAAATATATTATTCTTTATATTTTCAAAATTCCGTTTTATTTTCAAAATTATTTTTCCCTTTAGATCGGTTATGATTGATTGTGACAAAAAATGTTATTTTGTAAACAATATATTGTGTAATATATGCTAATATGTGAGAAGTTATTTCTTTTCACATCAATTGTGTTACTTTAGCTGCCCGAGTAATTTAGCTGTTGTTGGCACAAATTGCGCTCTTCGTTGCCTTAGCAATCCTGCTTCTGCTCCTTTTGCGCAATTCAATGCATCGGAAAAAGTATTTGGCCGCCATGTATTCACCAAAGTGAACACGTCGGGATTCAAGCCATTGATAAACTGGTCGGCTTGCGCTTCATCACTGATAGCAACATGTGGAGCGAATTTAAGTAAACTGGTGAATTTGGCAACGTATTCTTCGATATTCAGTTGACCCTGTCTCAAGTTTGAAAATTCTGCTCCTTTATCCTTTCGATACGAAACGGGGAAGAACCTTTGATAGAAAGCTGTTCTAAATACCGCCCAAGTAATCACAGTACCTTGGTTTTCAAGCGCTTTCTTCGTCGCTATCCACCAGCTTTTACCAAGACCATGCAACTGATGTACTATCAATTTTACCCGATGATCATCGGTATAATCCAGTGCTTCGAGTAACTGTTCTATATCCTCTAACCAGTTTTCACAATCGATTGCATTTTCTGTTCCTGTCAAGGTTGGTGGTTTAAAAGACTGAAATCGTTTCAACAATGTTTCCATCGGAGTTGCAGCTGCATTCAATACATCAGTCGATGTACTACCCTGCTCTGTTCGTGGAACTGTTCCAGTCTGCCGGGTAGTTGTTCTTCAAGGAGGCATATCTAAAAAACAGAGAGATTTGTTCACAATTCTTCATCATATCAATAACAAATCTCAGTCCCTCCTCTGATTAGCACACATCAATGTGCTACTTCTCAAGAGATCGAGTTCTGATTCATACTTCATTCAATACATGCTACTAATCACTTCAAAGAGCATGTAATTCTCATAACTCTTCGGCATACTCTTACCATTTAGTCACAGTACTCAATTGATATAAGTTCAAAACAGTAAGACATATACCATGCAAGCATGCAATAAATCAATCGGGAAGACTCAATCTACCCCACTCATCTAGTTCAATAACTTAATGGTTTAATGGGCTCTGATACCACCTGTTGTGAGACTCTCTGCTCACAATTATTCTTATAATCTCATCTTATGGTCATTTAATTAGCGTTTAATTAATCCAACGAGTCTAAGTAGTGAAATCTGGTAATAATTTTTTTTCAATTTGGTCCCCAAAAACTGGTCATTGATTATAGAACAGAACTATATTTGTGTTCCAAAAGCTGTTTATTTATAAACAAAACAAAACAGTACAACAGTTATTGCGTGTTATTTCTATCAATACAAGATCTGACCAGTAGTCACAAAACCAGCATTCATCAACCACTAACGCTAACTATTCAAGGGCTATACTAGCAGCAGATCTCTAGAAGTTCTTCTTATTTGTTGCCCTTCCTCTAGGTAGCCAGCTCTCACTACCCTTGCCCAATCAATTCAGCTCTCTCCTACCTGTTGTCATGCACACATACAAAACAAGACAACAGCCGGATAAACTCCGGTGAGAAACAATCTCAATATAATCAACAGGTATATGCAATAGAATAAATAAATGTATATCAACATGTATCAATTCTAAAATGCAATGCAATGAATCTATCTCAATTCTTCGTCTCAGAACTGATTCCATTTCACATCAACGCCATCAAGATTCGTATCCAATCTTGAGATGGATATCCATCTATCGAAGTTAACTCCAACTTCGAAAATCAGGTCATCTCAGTCCTGGGCATTAGAATCAATTCATATTCTCTTCGTGTTATGCAATATCATGCGAACATAAAAGATCCACTACCTGTGATGGATCGACACACATAACTCCAGTTCTAAATCAATAACAGTAATCAACAAGTATGTGATCACATACCAACGGATGATCCCAGATAACAACCAGTGTTCTTAATTCAAACGGTGTCGTATTGAGGTTCCTATTTCATAAGTCAAAACGACGTCGCGTTGCTCCCACGACTGGTTAAACCAGCAGATACAACAAATCATCGACTGGTTTCAAATCTCTCGACTGGTCGCTGCTTCACAAGTCAACGACTGGTTCTCAAATCCCAAAAGCTAGACAACCAGACGTTGCATCAAAACACTGCGTTCCAACTAATTCAAACGACGTCGCATTGCTGACGTCATCAAATCCGGTCGCTAAATCTTTCGCAAAACCAGCTGCAAGCTACAGTAGAGTTGACTGGCGTTGACGTCTGGATTCCGCTACAATAGCGCTACTACTGGTCTTCGTAAAACGACAACGTATTATAGCAACGACTGGTAATATTTTACCAGCTTTCTCCAAAACGACCACTTTTCCCTTTTTAAACACTTGGAAAAACAGATTCCTCCCAAAATTCATTAATTCAACTTCGAATCTCAACCAGATTTCACTTGGAAGAAGTTCAATTCGAAGCATAACATTTCCAGAAGAAATCCGAGAATCTTCAACCAGACTTCATCAAAATCTAACGTCCGGAAACTTCAAATTTACCTAATCACCACATAATAATCTCGGGCATTACACCAGATCTTAACGGGTAATACTATCTCTGCTGGGGATAGGGTCGGCGATAGGGGAAGGGTAAGACTGATCTCTAAGAGAATTGAGACAGCACCAGCAGTTAGACACGCACCTCCCATGACTCATGGACCTAACAGTCCAATCCTAACGCACATAATAGGTGCACTCTGTGCTGTTACATGATAAGGAAATAAGTTTCACCTTGACTAACAGCTATAGCTTTTGGCCTAGTGGTAAGCACTTGATCCTAACAGACGTCGTTTGTAGAAACCAACTTTGGAAGAGAGAAATCTGGTAGCGCTACGTGGATCGGTTCGGTTTGTAATTCAGTGTAGACCGGTTCCGGGTGGTCCAGATCGGAAGGTAGTGCGACGTCGTTTTCGGGTTACCAATAGACGCTGGTCGAGTGTAGTATGTGCTGGACAGTGTTTGTGATCAGATCTGAATGTGTGAAATCTGGTCCAGATCTGGGTTGCGATGCGATGCCGTTTAGCGATATCCGTTTAAGGATCTAGTTGTATGACACGTGTGAGTGGGCCAAGGGATGATCTGTTTTAGCGAAGAGTTGTTGCTACTGCTTACGTTGAGATCTGTTACTGCTGGGTACCTTGTGTACTGTTTTGAGACACTGGATCTGGTGCGTGTTGTGCTAGAGTGCATCTGGATGAGGTAGACCAGCTGGGAGAGAGAGAGAGAGACATGTGAAGTTGTTCAGATCTTAATGGGACTCCTGTGTGACGTCGTTTGGTGGTAGCCAGATCTGAGATAGCGTAGAGGGGTCCAAATCTGGTATGGTGTTCAGATCTGAGTTGGTAACAGATGTGAGCCTGAGTTGTCGGTGGCTACTGTTCATCTGGGAGACTTAAGTTGTATAAATAGAAGACGTTGATCGTGCGATCATCATTCTTCTCCAACACTTAGAAAATATCTCTCCCCATGAACATATCCTCTACTATAGCGAAACCCTTACTGTTCACCATAGTTTATTTCTTTCGATTGCCGGTGATAGACAACTCCGATTGGAGCAAGATTGGTATCGTTGAGTTCCCCTTGTCAAGACACTTCCATTACTACCACTTTCGAAGGCTTTGGTTAGCTAGAATAAGAACACGAAGAAGCTACAGTGTGTTAACTGTGTGCGTTCCAGTCGATTGGTTCTTCCGTTCAGGTAGTTCTTTCGAGTAAGTGTTAGATCCTACCTTATACTTCGTTTAGAGCCAGCTATCGTGTTCTAAGGGTAGGATAGAGCTGTGTTGAGCTGGTGGCTCCCAGTTCGTAGTTCTATGCTTACTGTCCCTGAGCAGTTGTTGTTGTTGGCTAATCAGGTTTCAGATCTGAGTTTCTGTTGTGGTAATTGTAGCACAGAAGCTAAGGTACAGATTTGAGCTTGTATTACAGCTTTGGGATAAGCGTGGATATATATGTATGCTTGTTGGTGTTTTGTGCAGTGTATGCTATCGTGCTGTTATTGCTTTCTGTTGTTCTGTGCTGATTATTGTTGTTGGGGAACCATGGCGGATCCGGATCATGCCTCCCGGCGAGGCAGTGGAAGAACAAAAATTTGGCCGGGAGACGATCAATACAATAATATCAAACACAACCATAGGGTGTTTTAGTTGATTACCTTGCTGGCAACTCGTGCTTGGCTCCGACCAGTTTCGTGAGGAAATCGGCACTTCACGTTAGGCGGCGGCAGACTACGTCAATCAGGTCCACGACCGGAAGCGAGACTCCTTTGTCAGCCTGCACTAGAAGGCCTGACGAGATCAGCGCGGACGGATTCTCCTCGTCAAGTTGGCCGGAACAAATTCCGGCCAAGCAAGGCGGCGGCGGCGCTAGGCGGCGGCGGCGGCTTTTGAGAGAGGAGAGGGGGCGGCGCAATTAGCTAGGGTTAGGGTTTTTTGATTAATGAATGAATTGTTAGTTATGAAGCCTAAGTCTACATTAAGTAGACTCATGATAGACTTGGACCGGCCCAACGGGCCCGGGTCCAACGGATGAACATTCGGTTCATCCCTATCACCGTGACTTCATCATAACTCCGATCACCGATCAGATCGGACGGATCGACTCAGTTTCCAAAACTGAATACTATGATCTGAAAAACCATTTTTCAGAACTCCAGTGCAAAATGACAGTTTTGCCCCTCAACAGCGGAAATCACGATTTGACCCCTGTTGACTTTTAGGAAGTCGCACTCCCCAAAATCCTCTTCTCATGCTCAACACATTGAGTTCAGTATCCGTTCGGTTCATCCCTATCACCGTGACTTCATCATAACTCCGATCGCCAATCAGATCGGACCGATCGACTCAGTTTTCAAAACTGAATACTATGATCTGAAAAACCATTTTTCAGAACCCCAGTGCAAAATGACCGTTTTGCCCCTCAACAGCGGGAAATCACGATTTGATCCCTGTTGACCTTTTAGGAAGTCGCACTCCCCAAAATCCTCTTCTCATTGCTCAACACATTGAGCTCAGTATCCGTGCGGGAATCTTGAATCCAGTACTTGTGTGACCCTCAATGGTTCAGGGATACAGCTAGCCGTGGGCCCACAACCATTGTGGCTCCGGAATCACAATTCCGGACTTGCCCATCGGATCATGGTAAGAGCGTCTAGCAACATCGCCCCATGATCCCCTAGGTATCACTGATAGTGCCTGCAAGAACCAGTTGGTCGTGGTTAGCGTACAGTACGGTCCATTCAATCCATATATCCCGATCAGATCAACGACCATTGGTAAATCGAGAGTCGCTAAAGATCCGATAGCTATGCATACATCTTGGAGATCGAATAGTGACATCGCGAGTGTAACTAGGTAAACACATTTACCTAAAACACTTCTAGTACTCTGGCCAGAGATTTATACACTATTATCCCCTCAGATAGCATAGGATATCCACGCATGTCTGCGAGCGGTGAATCCTCGACAACGATGCATCGACTCCTACATGCATCGGGATCTCACCCAATCCCGCCGCCTAATGACCCCAAGTGAGTCGGCAAACGGGTCAAAGTGAGACGCCTATCATGTAGAGTCTCAATGACGTTTCAATTCGTGAGGACTAATCAGTACAACCAAGACCTCGGACTTATCCACTCGACAAATGGTAACCACTTGGAAAGTCCGAACGAGGGTAGTTCGATAGATCACCGGGTCACTTCTATCTGCATGCTCAGAAGATCACAATGTTCCCTACCAATGAAACATGGTACTTCGCATCGCAGATACTAGTCTCGAGCTCGGGCGGCCTTATCCTCATTTTGATGGCCCAATCGACTAGGAACTAATTCAGAATACACAGTGACTATTAGATGTGTTTCATGATAGCCGTCATACCCACTATCACATATAACATACACTATAGTGCATTCTAGGTCTTTACTCAACGCAATTGTTAATCATCATACAACACAATGAAAGTAAAGAATGCCATATGAATAAATACGAATATCATATATATAAAGATTGTTTCGTACAAGAGTCTATGAACCCACACGCCACAAGTTGGCTAGTTGGGCATCTACACTAACAATTTTAAGCTGTTGCATTGGCATACACGCATCTTTCCTGTTGAGCTCATATTTGTTAGCTGTTTGTTGTTGTGATAACCCGTGTGTACCAGGATGCTATTGTTTAGGATGATCGGCAATACCGTCCTCCTCATCTCCCTGCTGGATAGTTGTTAGCCGCTATCATACGAGTGGATAGCTACCATGCTCTCTTGAGCTTTGGCAACAGCAGGTTGAGTGAACTTGTTTATGCTCTGGTACAGTGTGTTGAGACGAGTGGATAGCTACCATGCTCTCACATGCTTCGTGGCCACTACCCGTTGTTCGTTTTTTTTAACAGATGTTGCGCTGGTTCTTCGAGCTCCTTTGGCTTTCTGTTTCGTTTGTAGCCTGTTGCCTTTGCATCCTTCTGTCTCATGTTTTAATGCCCGAGATTATTATGTGGTGATTAGGTAAATTTGAAGTTTCCAGACGTTAGATTTTGATGAAGTCTGGTTGAGGATTCTCGGATTTCTTCTGGAAATGTTATGCTTCGAATTGAACTTCTTCCAAGTGAAATCTGGTTGAGATTCGAAGTTGAATTAATGAATTTCGGGAGGAATCTGTTTTTCAAGTGTTTAAAAAGGGAAAAGTGGTCGTTTTGGAGAGAGCTGGTAAAATCTTACCAGTCGTTGCTATAATACGTTGTCGTTTTACGAAGACCAATAGTAGCGCTATTGTAGTGGAATCCAGAAGTCAACGCCAGTCAACTCTACTGTAGCTTGCAGCTGGTTTTGCGAAAGAGTTAGCGACCGGATTTGATGACGTCAGCAATGCGACGTCGTTTGAATTAGTTGGAACGCAGTGTTTTGATGCAACGTCTGGTTGTCCAGCTCTTGGGATTTGAGAACCATTCGTTGACTTGTGAAGCAGCGACCAGTCGAGAGATTTGAAACCAGTCGATGATTTGTTGTATCTACTGGTTTAACCAGTCGTGGGAGAAACGCGACGTCGTTTTGACTTATGAAATAGGAACCTCAATACGACACCGTTTGAATTAATTAGCGGGACCAGTCGTTGAGCTACTTCATTGTGACCAGCTGTTGGGGTCTTTCAGTAGAGATCTGGAATCAGTCGTTGGTATGTGCGACGTCGTTTGGGTTAGTTGATACGGCGTCGTTTTGATATTGAAATACAGCAACTGGTTGTTATGATTGGTTATTATAACGTCTGGTTGTGGTTGTAAAATCTGGTTATGTTGCGACTGGATATCATTGCAACTGAGTGTAGCCACCGCTTCCAGTCGTGAGAATTGTGAGTATCAGTCGCAAGAATTACTCTATAACGTTTGATTATCGATAAGAACAG